>AYEL01060584.1:0-85242 GCA_000484575.1 Olivierus martensii | reverse complement strand
AGAACGCAATGGAGAAAGCTCATCAAAAACAGCGATCCCATATAGAAACGGGAGGGAGCTTGATGATGATGATGATAATTTATATCATCCAAGAAGGAATGTGGTGTGCACTCTGTGATTATTAAAAATCTAAAGACAACTCCGTTATTTATAAATTGGGTGAAATGATATTCTACCCTGAAACGAACAATGAATCTGTTCCCGAAATGGGGTTAAAATTTATATTTTAAAACAGTATAAACACTTGAAAAGAATCGATTTTCTTGTTTCCGTTAAGTACAGTGTGAAGATAAGATGGAGAAATTGACATTTCGTAAATATTTCAAAATAATTTGAAAATCAATATAACAACGTAATGGAATTACTGCTGAACTAAACACATCGTCGGTAATCGCTAAAGAAAAATTCGAGAAGGATTTGAGAATTTCGGCGCTGAATTTGGTGATTTAAACACCAGTCATTATTCAAAAAACGAAGAAAACAGAATAATTTGCAAACAGTCGAAACTTATTTGTAAGCTTTCGGATGAGAACGGATCATCGGCTGGTTAGCTCAGTAGGTTAGAGCATCGTTCTAATAACGCGAATGTCGTGGGTTCGACTCCCATACCAGCCAACGAGGAGATATTTATTTTTGCGAATTAATTTATGTGGCTTTAATTATTCCCCATATAAATGATTGTGATACATTATCTCAACACAGCGCGAATGCTTGTTTTTCATAATTTAGGTATGTTTAGTTAGTTTCCTCGTCAACTACAAAATATTTGTTATCGTTTTATAACGACGCGGCTATTCTATCCATAAGGTATATATTTATAGACCGCTAATAGAAACATATTATGTTGCTCGCTGTTCAGAAGATGATCAGAAATTTATATAATCAGTCAACTGTGTTAACAGCAATACTGACGTAGTTACAGAGCTATTAAGGCGAACTGAGAGGTAATTCTTGCGAAGCAGAGTGGCGCATTGGAAGCGTGCTGCGCTCATAACGCAGAGGTCGGTGGATCGAAACCACTCTTTGCTATGATTTTTTTCTTTTTCTCACGCTGAAGTGGCATCTCTCGCATTTCAGTACATGCTGTTTATTGTTAATAAATCTTTCAGATTTAAATCGTGTATGATAACAAATTTATCAAGAAGAAAAACGAATAGGAATTTCAAGCTATCGCTAATAAAATCAGGACCGTAATAAGAAGGCGCTCAACGCCTCCTTATTACGGTCCTGATTTTACTTTTCATTTTTAAAAAGTTTTTTAGAGAAATTTTGACAGATTACTTGTCCTCTCTTATGTGCATTTGAAAAAGTTGGAACGATATTTTTTCCCGAAAACAACCGTAACATTGATCATTTAACAAGAATGATGGAAAGAGAGTAATTTTCAAACAAACGAAACTTACTTGTGTTGTAAGAATATTATTTTCACATTTTTCTCGACACAACGCGATAAATTCTTACTTTATTCTTTCATATCCTAAGCTTTCATATTCATTTTTCACATAACTACAAATATGTTTCTTATCGTTTTATGGCTATTTTATGAATAACATATATATTTGTACGTCGCTGTTAGAAGCATGTTAAGAATTGCTCGTTGTTCAGGTTACGATCAGAAATTTATGTAATCGTTCTATTCTTATAAAGAGAAAGTATTTGATATCCTTGAAAAAATAATAATATTTATTTTATTAAATATATCGATCTGGTTTCAAATATCGATTGTTGCCGGTTCTTGGCATCTGTACGTTACTTTGTTCCAAATATTTTTTGAAATAATTACACCCTTCCATAGATAATGTCAGGCTTCTGATTAGACGGTGTAGGTAAACTATTGTGCTTATCAGAATAGCCTACAGCAGTGATGTATCTAAAGTTATTTCTAGCAATTTAAGTTTTGAGAAAGGCTAAACAAATCCAGATACCATGAGATTGTTTACGTATGTGAAGGAAATGTTTCAATAAAATATCTAAACTACGAAAGCAATAAAACGTCTCTTTGTAGATACAACAAAAATCGAAGAAATGATAATTTTTGAGATTTCCTAGTAAATTAGTTTCAATAAAATCAGCAGAATTATTAATTCGAAGGCAGTTTCTGCAACAGAGAAAAGGAAAAAAATTTTTCGCGGTCGGCAGGATTCGAACCTGCGCGGGAAAATCCCCATAGATATCAAGTTTATTGCCTTAACCACTCGGCCACGATTGCGCCTATCGTTTCCTCTCAAAACGCAATTCATTACTTTCTATCGAACATTACATGTAACTGCGATATATATTCTATTAGACGCTTGATCAAACAGAATAATTGCACTAAAGAAATAAAACTACCTGGTTCGGTGACCGTGATTTCTTGCTTAAATATAACTGCACATCGCAAATGCGTAGTAGTCATACAGGGCTCTGCAATCAGATTAATGTTTGCTTCATTCTTTACTTCGAAACTTCTCTTCTTCTTAAATGAGAACCTTTACCATCAGTATCTGTCCAATAAGCATTTATTTTCCAGAATTGCGTACGTTTTACCCTTTACAAACAATTACGCAATACCCAAAGATAAATGTATGCACTCATAATTATTAAATTCTTCGTAAGATATAAATACTGTATTTTTAATCGAAAAAGTTGCATTCCGTAACCGGGATTTGAAATGGGTTATTCGGTACAAAATGCAATGCAGGCGATCGGGAACGCCGTCGAAATTTCTCCGCTACAAGTAAACATATTATTTCTCCGTAATGGTTACTGTTAAATGTGACGTTTTCTTTCCCAGTCAATAAAACAGAGAGTAGGGCAAAGTTACACGATTTTTCTAACAAAGAGAAGTCAATTGGCGATTGTACAGTTTCTACTACTATCTTTAATTGAAAGAAAATAATTCCAATAAATAATAAATGTATTTTACTCCAAGGGAGGAACCGATTAGCCGAAGTAGCCGCGTTATTTTTTATTTAAGAATATAAATATCTTTATATATAAAAGTCCCGTGTCATGGTTATAATTTAAGAGAAAGAGAAACTTAAGTAATATACCATGAACTGCCCGAGCAACGCCCGGGGACGGGTATGCTAGTAAAATATAAAATTCAAAATCTTATGATGGTTTCTGTTTTAATTTAACTGTGTTGAATAATTTAGTATAATATATTAATTTATCGTATGATAACTGAGCCACAGCAACGCGTGGCCGGGTCTACTACTTATATATAAATATAAATAAGCTATATAGGCTTATTATTTATCCTCGTTAGTGTCAGATACATTTTTAGATTGAAATAATTGGAGGCTATGCAATAAACATTATAAATTCTTTTGATTTGCATTTCTGTCAGTTGCTCTTACGGCCGTATTCACTAAACAGGATCGAGATCGAGTCTAATCCTCGATCACAGAATCGGAGATCGAGTTGGAAGCTGGATCGAGATTCTGTTGGTATTCACCGAATGCGAATTAGCCGATCCGAGAGACATCTCTTACTGTTAGTAATCCGTCATATTATTGGTTTAAAATATCACATGCTAATGATGTCATGCTGAAACTGCAGTACTTTCAGAAACATATCAGATTATAGGGTGTTAAATTTTGTGTATTCTTACCATGGAAACAAATTGACAAATTTTTACTATATTTGAAAAAGAAGTACTATTAGAAATATTATTCTTTAAAACTGACAAAACTGCACATGAGTCGATCCCGATCCTTACTTCAATCCGAACAAACTGTTGGATCAAGATCGGGATCAAGTTTTGTGTCCAATCCTGGATTCAATATCCTGGTGAATACGAAACTATAGACTGATCTAGGATCGTAGTTGATCTCAATCTCGATCCTGTTTGGTGAATACGGCCGTTAGAGTTTTGAATGTATTAAATACTTTTTTAAATATCCATTCTAAAAAATTATCAAAAACATTCAAATATAAGCAAAATTTTATAACTTTTTCGACAGATGGCGCTCTTTATATCTGCCTTGAATGTTTGCTTTCTGATGAATAAGTTGCGTCATTACCTTATATCTCAGGTGATAATTATAGATAATTTAATACTTAAAATAACACAAAATCAATAAATTGTACAAACATCTTTCATTTTCATATTGTACTGTATATAAGTCTTTGTGAGTTTTTTATTAATGTTGTTTATGATGTCACGCTGCTGGCGGGCGAGAAAATAAACTGTATCGTCTATGATAACATCGTTCTTCATTATGTCCTGAATAAATATTGGTAAATACACTGTACTGTGTTACGAAATCATGTGAGTCATATATTAACCTCACATCTAACACTTTGTTATATTGTCACATTTATTGGCAATAATATGAATTAAAATTGTAGTAAATTTAAAATTCTATCCTGCAGTATTAGCTATTTATAGGATTTAAGAATGAGACGTCAGGCTGTCCTTTAATAACATAACATCTCTACTGAATTTAATGATAATCTGCTAATTCAGTGATTTCCAAATTGGGTGGCGCGTATTAGTGCAAAGGGAGCCGAGGAAAGTTTGACAAAAAAGTAATTTTTCGTAGTACAAGATATATGTATATAATAGATTACACGCCTGCAAGTGCATATTTTACAGAACGGCCCTTATAACTACTAGCAACAATAATCAATAAAAATATTAACGTCAAATTCAAACGTCAACAAGAGGGCGTTGTATCAATTATTATTTATTGTTATAAAAAGAAATTTTTTTAAAAATGAATTATCAATTACGTTAATGCAATCTAATATGATTGTCAATTACGTTTATTTTTTCCTTTTTTCGTATTATAAAAATTTTGCCATGAAACATATGTCTGTATAAAACGTCCTTGTCTATATTACTTTTATGAAATAAGGAGGCGCCAACATTAGATTATTTTAGCGGAGGCGTAATAACATAAAGTTTGGAAACTACTGTGCTAATTGTTCAAAAGTTATTAGTGGGCGAAACATAAGCAAATATTAGCCTGCTCTTATAAGTAACCATTTCCTTTAGAAAATAGACTAAAATTATAATCTTGAATCCAATAATTCTCTCACAAAAAAAAATAAATAAATTACTCAAATGATTGCTGTAACATTGTTAAATACTAATCCAAGAAAAATGTTTCAGAAAACGGAATTTTATTTAATTAGACAAATATACATTTTATTGATTTTTCAATAGTTTTTCGTTTTGTAACGATATTTTTGTTATCTACGCATATGCAAATGTTATCACAGCCCAGAGCCGATTAAGAAATGAGTAATTGAGCGTTTGCATTTTTCAGGACGTGGACCCCGAGGTTGGATTTTGAGTAACACGGATTTTATATGTAACGATATTTTTGTTATCTACGCATATGCAAATGTTATCACAGCCCAGAGCCGATTAATAAATGAGTAATTCAGCGTTTGCATTTTTCAGGACGTGGACCCCGAGGTTGGATTTTGCGTAACACGGATTTTATATTTTATATAATCATATTATGTCAAGCGAAACTGTTTGTTATGCAAGTGTGGACACGATGATCGGTCAGATAACGTTTCAAAATAAAAATATTCGGATAAATGTTGTTATTTATAGTGCTATATTAAGAACAATATTGCCTTTCGTACTCTTCGAAACAGTCAGAACCAGGCCTGATTGGCCGCGGGGAAAAACGCTTCGGCTTTCTATTCTAGAAGACCTGGGTTTGTGTCTCGGGTCCCACCTCTTGAAAATATCTATCATGTAGTTAGTGCCCTGCCCGTTGAACCCCATCCTTCAACCATCCGATTGACCCCATCATGGGTGTTGATCAGTCTGTGATGGGCACTATACGTGGCCGCCGAAAGATACAGAATATGGCGATATGGCGGCTCGTTAGATATGGCAGCTTAACCTACATATCCTAGCCTAATCTTCGGGTTTCCTGTCTGGAGGACAGGATTCGATTCTTGGATCCCACCCCTTGAAAATATCTATATTATAGTACTCGGCCGGATTGATCGCGTGGAAACACTTCGGCTTTCCACTCTAAGAGGAGAGGCCTCGGTTCCCCTCCTCTCTTCCCCGGTTCGAGTATCGGATCACACCCCTTGAAAATATTTATCATGGGATCCGGCCCGTCCGGTGGATTCCCGTCTTCTACAGGCTGCCAGAAAATATTTATCATGGGGTCCGGGCCCGGCCCGTCGATCCCCGTCCTCCACTGCCACCCCTGCGCCTCCGCAGGGGTGGGCAGCCTGTGGAAGGGCTTGTTTCGCCCCGTCACATAGAATTCTATGTGAATGGAATGTGGCGTTATCTGTTCATCAAAAAAATAAAAATATCAATATTTATCGTGGGATACAGGCCCGGACAATCGATCCCCGTCCTCCATAATCTGGCTGACCCCTCCGTAGAGTTGGAAAGCCTGTGGAAGAGCTTGTTTCGCCCTTTCACTTAATATTCTTCCAGAATGAATCGATTTTTTGTCAACAGTCGTCTAATTGACAAAAAAATCGCTCATGCCAGGGCAGTTACTCGGCTAGGGTCCATGCTTCCATTTGATCTTTACTGGGTTTGAACCGAAAAGAGAACGATCGTATGGGCCTGGGTGGTTTGTTGGTCTGGACCCATACAATCAATGGTATCGTTCTCCATTGGAATTGAGAAAGTAGGCTTAATCTTGGACCAAATCCATATATTCGTTTCATATTCGAACTAAATGTAATTAAAAAACTTCGGCCTGAAAAATAATTATCTTATCTTTATTATGTTAATGTGAATTTCTTTTTCAATCCTCTTTCTATCGTTTTCCTGAATGTGCTTTCAATTGTTAATTTTCTTGGCTAATAAATGGAAAATTTTGATTGTTGTGGTTTTCATTATTATGTAATCTATTTGTAAATTCTAATTTTTTCATTAAATAAATTGTATTAACTTAATAAAACTGATAAAAGTTCAGTTCATAAATCGTTTTAAATTATTTAAAAAATCTTTTGCAAAATTATCCTATTGAGAAAGATGATATAAATTAGTAACTGCTTGAATATTTTATAAAAATTAATCTATGAGCCTTTTTATAATTTGTAAAAAAAAACAAAGTCGTCCATTTCTGTATACAAAAATAGACGAATTTGTTTAAAAAAAAAAATACTGATTTCAGCTCTCAAGTAGTCAAACCTTAGTTTACGAACGCCTCGGATCACGAACAGTTCGGTTAGTGAACAAATTTTCGGAACACAAAGAGTCTCGGATGACCTACTCTGTCTCGAGTTACGAACACGCAAGCAGTCAGCATAAACACTTCCAATGATAATGATAATATCATGTATCACTTTAGAAACATTTTAAAACATAGCCAAAAACAAATCATACTGGGTAACTTTACAGTGAAACAAGGTCTAGTGAGTCTGAAGCAGAGTCGAGTAGTGCCAAGAGACAGAAAAAAATAATCCCCTTCCAAACAATAACTTTTTACTTACACCGTTAACCTTCCTCCATACAGATACGATAAAACTAAATTAAGTTTTCTTCTATATTTGATCTGCTTAGTGTTGTGTTTATCTTTTTTTGTGATAGACTTAATGGTTTTTATTGATTCTCTGTTGTGAAAGTTTAAATAAGCAATTATCTGGAATCCAGGAACCGATTAATTTATTTTACATTATTTCCTATGGGAAAAATAGTTTCAGTTTACGAACATTTCGGCTTACGAACGACCTTCAAGAACGAACTAAATTCCTGAACCGAGGTTTGATTGTATCTACTTACTGCGTATTTATTATTTGAGCGGTTTTTAATTTATATATTTTTTTCATTGTTAATAATAGAAATTTTGAAACATACCTGCTATTAAAACATCGGCATTTTGTCGCAGTCGCAAAATAATTTTTAAAGGGATTAAATAAAATATAATTAAATAATCCGCTTGCGCAAATGGATCATGTCCCAAAATACTGTATATCACTGAAAAAAAAATGGCATGGCACTTTTTGACTCTTATTGATCCCTTTGTGCATAATTTTCAAAGTTTTTAATTTATTACTGTATTTATTTAGTTTTCTTTAATAAATGCCACTTCTATTGACTTTATTCAAAATACTTATATTGTGATTTTTCTAAAATATTGTCACGAATGGTTTATCTTCTATTTTATTTGGAGAATATGGATCGTAAAAATGCAAATGTAACTTTTCAAGTATTTAGAATGATCAGCTGTCATCTATTGTTCTCTTAAATATACAAATAAACTTTTGAAATAAATATTTTTAAAGATATAACGACAAACATATTATTCTCTATACTTACGTTTTATAATGTTGAAAACGTTATAGCCTCTATAATTTTTATAATTAACATAAATTTGAACTGGATCTTTAAATACAATACAATACTAATATAAAAATCGATCTAATTGCTTTTGTCAAAAATTTATAAAATCATAGAGATTATATTTCCAGTTCAAAAATCATATACTAAATTACAGTTTATAAAATTTCGTCCATTTATTTCATGATGATTTATAGTTATGAATAAGGTTTTTTTACCTTTATGCTATTATTGTATCTAGAATGGTCAACGCTTTTATAGCTGTATATCCTCTACAGTTAGTTGAACTATATATGCAGTGATGGTTCTGTTTCTAACTTTATCATCATCGCTGCTATTAATTAATTTTAGATTTATTATTTGTTTGAATGGTAAGAATGATTCTTGTATTTGAAATTAATTAATATAATTTCTATTTTCCTAAAACTAGTAAATGTCAAACAATTTATTATATTTTATAATACAAATATAATTTTTATTGTTATATCTATATAAGATTTTCACTTTACGTAAAATTTATTTATTTCTTTATAGAAATCTTACTTTTATTAATTTTTTTTTTCTGTTGTTTTCTTTTAATCGTGATTTTAAACTTGTATCGATTTTTGAATTTATTATACTTATAATTTTTATATTTAAATTCTGTCTTCCTATAAGAATATCCTCAGTACTGTATATAAAAATTCAAAACTATGTTACACGATAATTTATTTTTCCAATTAACATAAAAAAAGTACATTAAATTAAGGAACAAAAGATAGGCTATATAAAGAAATACTATATTTCTGAACTTAATCCATCTTAAGAAGTATACGTTAAATCATAGTCCAAGTTAACAAGAAAAATCGTGAAAAAGAACCTTTTTCAAGAAGAAACTATTTTTCATTCCTGAAAAAAATGAATCTTTAAATATAAAGGGATTAGTACAAATTCTAAATAATATCAATATTGTTCTACAGAAATTATTGTCCCATTCTGGTTGAAGAAGCATACGAGTTACATTATTCATAATTATCTATATATTAATTACTCAGGTTCTTAACAGATACCACAGAATTTGTACATTACTCAAAAGTAATCTGTTTAACTATCTTAAATATCAGGGATGTCAAACTTACTTCTTATTGTGGTTAACGGACAATGCAACGAGAGGGTCGCACTTTATCATTCCAATCAGTTGGACTCTCAATTGTTTACACTTTATAATAATAGAAGTGTTTTATAGGAGGATAAAATTTTAAAAAATATAATTGGTATATACTAAATTGATAGAATTAAGTTTATTTTATTTATTTTTCGAATTAATGAGATTTTGCTTTATTATTCTGTTACGAATAGTTAAAAAATTTAAAACAAATGATTGATAAAGTTTATAGCAGTGAAATTGGGCCGCACACAAGAGTGCTGTTAGTCACATGTGGTTTGCTTCACCCTGATCACTCTCTCTCAATGCTATAATCTTAAACTCCCTTGGCATTGGTAGTAGATAGAATATGCAGTGGTGCCTCGCAATTCGACGTCCAGCAATTCGTCGGTCTCGCAATTCGACATTTGAGTTTCAAGAGTTTGCGCATGCGCGTGCATGGAATTGTGTGATGTCATTTGCTATTTTTCAGTTCTTTTTGGGCTATTTTAGTGTTTGCTTGTGTTGTTTGCGTTAATTTTTAATTCTACATTTTTCAGAAAGTAAAAAATTTGTAATTATTATTATTTTTTTGAGTGAAATGTAAGGATGGGTTCAAAGAGAACTGACCAGAGGAATAATTCCGAAAAGAAGAACAGTTGATTGAGCGAAGAGACGAAGAAAAAAATTGTAAATAAAGAGCAGAAAGATAGAACAATTAATATATAACTCGAATATGGCGTTCCTAGGACAACTGTGGCAACGTTTTGCAAAACAACTCAAGTATGGCATTTCTAGGACAACTGTGGAGAACAATTTAAATGTAACTCGAGTATGACGTTTCTAGGACAACTGTGGTAACGTTTTGCAACACGGATTATGGGTGCTAGGGTGTCTGCTGGAAGACTTCATTCCAACATCCATGGAGTATGGCGTTTTTAGGACAACTGTAGTAACGTTTTGCAACACAGAAGATCCTAGGACAACTGTAGCAACGTTTTGCAACAGAGACAGAAGATTATGGGTTAGGATGTCTGCTGGAAGACTTCATTCCAACATCCAAGGGCTAATAAATAGACAACTGTGGCAATGTTTTGCAATAGAGAGAGAAGATTATGGGTGCTAGGGCGTCTGCTGGAAGACTTCATTCTAACATCCAAGGGCTAATAAATTGTGTTGTGTATAAAATAGTCTCTGCTGGAAGACTTCATTCCAACATCCAAGGGCTAATAAATTGTGTTGTATATAAAATAGCTTCATTCCAAACTCAAGTATGGCATTTCTAGGACAACTGTGGAGAACAATTTAAATGTAACTCGAGTATGACGTTTCTAGGACAACTGTGGTAACGTTTTGCAACACGGATTATGGGTGCTAGGGTGTCTGCTGGAAGACTTCATTCCAACATCCATGGGCTAATAAATTGTGTGTTGTGTATAAAATAGTGTATTTTGTAATTTGGTTTATTATACAATAGCAAACCACATATAATAAAGTAAATAATATACTGTATCTCTCTCACCTCATCTGTTAAGGAAGTGGGATGGGGACCAGTAACGAATTAATCTATTTTCCATAGTCTTATATGGGAAATATTGTCCTGCAATTCGACAGTTTCTCAATTCGACATTAGTTCGGCGACGGATTAGTGACGAATTGCGAGGCACCACTGTACTATCCTAACCAGGAGTATATAATAGTAATTGGAATTTTTAAGAATCGCTTGTATTCCTCAAGTTCCGTTTTAGAATTCCGTTTATTGTGCCATAGATTTAATTTTCATGCCTAAGTTTAAATTTTTGACTTGTATGTTGTAACCTCCATATTTACGAAGATAATTGATTGCGTGGATAAATGTGAACTGTAATACAGTTTATAGAAATGAGATCTATCGCTTTTATTTCTGTTCCTTTCATTTTGATCTGATTCAAGAGAATTTACAGGAGATATTAAGAAATCTAATAAATCTCTACGTTTAAGATTTCATTTAAATCAGTTGAATAAGTGAGATAGTGTGAAAAGAAGAAAAACAATATTGTATTTTTTGGATAATTTCTGCTATTTTCAAATCTCTACAATTCTTTTATTTAGAGGAATTGAGCTCTGAATTAACATCATATGTTCATCGGATACAATTGCCAGATTAGCAATAATTTCTTGCTAAATAGTTCTTACCCTCATCGCGACGCGGATATGTTTGGATCTGAAATTTAGTTCTCCAACTTCTCTACATATCCATCTCCTAGGGTCACTTACTTCTACACTTGTAGAATAATTGTTTAATCCCATCTTTCCACAGTAATGACCTCCTCATCATCAAAGAAATTTTCTTTCCCGGTTTTTATAAGGAAGAAACTTCTTCCTCGTAAAAGCATATTTGGAAACAGAAAAAAGTCTCAAAACGCCAGGTATGAGAATAAGGAGGATGGCGCAAAATATTACAGCTTGGTGTACAGGTTGCATTGTCATATGGCAACAACACATCTTTTGACAACAAACCAAGTATTTTTTTCCTTGACACTGTCTTGTAATTTTTGTCGCAACTTCCCGGAATATGGTCTTATTATTGGCTATCCTTTTTATAAGTAATCTATCAATATGACACCTATATTTTCCCAAAATATAACCTTGCTGGACAGCCTTCCCGTGGATCATCCTGTAGGCTGGTGCGACCACATTTGAATTCCCGTTTCCATTGTTTCATAAAATTATATGATGGACATCCTTTACCATACATAACTGGCATATCTTTATGGATAGTTTATGTAATTTTCCTTTGAAGGTAAAGGAAAGGTATCACGGTTCGATACACTGTCCATCATGTCATCTTCTTCTCTCTCAGTTAAACAGGATCTATCAAAACAAAAAGGCATATATATTAATAAGACAATAATCTACCATTATTTAAAATTACAGATCTATAGTACAGATACAGTATGATGAGGGTAAGTATTTTATGACTTCCCTTCGCAATTTGACAACAACTTACACTTCTACATTTTGGTAAGATTTAAGTCACTTTCGTAACCGAAAGTGAATTAAATCTTGAATTCACTGACTGTCACTTATTTAAAAGTCATTATTGTTTAAATAAGTAATATTATTTTAGATTACTACAGAGTAAGCTATGATAAGCCAGTAAAATCAATATATAGGTTTGGAGACACTGCAATATCTCCTGTTTTAAAAATTATTTCTATAATATGATATATCTGAAAATAATTCAGTAATCGATGTAATCGGTAAAAATATTTCACAATCAAAAATAATGACATTTAAAATATTTAATTTCAAAATTATTTAGAAGTATTAAGTGAGTGATATGAAATGAAATTCCAATTATGTGAGCAATGGGTTATCATACTTCTGAATTATGAAATTCTGTATTAAAAAATCAATATATATATGCATAGAAAAATAAAAAATACTGTACATCTTTATAAAATACATTAATAATTTATATTGATATATATCATAGGATCTTTACATGAAAAAAAATTACTAAGAGTTGCAGGTATACAGGTAAATAAACCATACAGTTCTTTTTATATTATTGTGTGAGTTATTAAATTATCATGATTATTTATTTTGCCTATTTATAATTTCAGAATGATGCTTATGTGAAATATGATGAAAAATATAATATTGTTAAAGGTTTGCTATTTCAAACATTCTCGGCAATTATAAATAAAGGAAACTTTAGGTATGACTGTTTTTTTTTTTTTTGCTATTAAACTAAAGATAAGATTTTGGCATAAATTATGTACAATTTATGTTATGCTTAGCTACTTTATAAATAAAATAATAAATCAGAAAAAAACATATCTCATCTGTATAAAAATCCAATTTATAACAAGTAATTCTATAGAGAATTAATCACCTTTCTGAACATAATCATTATTTTTGGAATAACTAAAGAAACTGAATTTTAAGCTACTTTATAAATAAAATAATAAATCAGAAAAAAACATATCTCATCTGTATAAAAATCTAAATTATAACAAGTAATTCTATAGAGAATTAATCACTTTTCTGAACATAAACATTATTTTTGGAATAACTAAAGAAACTGAATTTTATAAAATTTGTCAAATAAATCAGTAGTTATTAAGAGAGAATCTCAGAAGTTTAAATATTCGCTATATTTAAATAGAATAGATATATTTTCATTGCAAACTGATTTGTCTATATAGTGATCTTCTATAACAGCGTTTCTCAATCTTTGGTCGTGACCCCATTTGGGGTCGCGAAGCGAAATGGTCGGATTTTCATTGCAAACTGATTTGTCTATATAGTGATCTTCTATAACAGCGTTTCTCAATCTATGGGTTGTGACCCCATTTGGGGTCGCGAAGCGAAATGGTCGAAAAAATGGTGGAAAGCGAAAGGTCGCAAAAATTAAATTCAAATACTTGAATTTCAGTTTATATGTAATTTCACAAACGTCCAATATTCAACATATGACAACATATGTATTTTCAATGTAGTTGGCTGATTGTATTCATCTTAATAAGTGTATAAATGATTTATGCATTTGTATATTTTATTTCATATTTAATACCTGGGGTCGCGAAAAATCTCGTAATGAAAAATGGGGTCGTGAATGAAAAAAGTTTGAGAAACGCTGTTCTATAACATGAAATTAGCAGGAATCTGAATCAATACAGACGAAATGAGAACAGAAAATTCTTTCAACATGAACACTTCTATTAATCGCACGATTTTAATTAAATTTGGAAAAATAGGAAAATAAAAAATAAAAAAGTAAAGTTACTAGTAAAGTTTACATATATTTTAAGTATTTTAAAGATATGGCAAAGAATATAATACAATACTCGAATTTAAATTAAAGAGTATTGTATTATCAAATTTAATTAAGATTCTTCCAATAATAAATTATAACGAAAAGATAAAAATGACGGATTTTTACAAAATTTAAATTTTATGAATAATTATGTTAACGTAGAAAATTCTGATCATAAAAGATACAAACTCGCAGTTTTTAATAGCGTCAATGCTGTATATAAAGCTATAGATTTCTATGGCTGGTTTTCTAAAACACCAATCTTCACAATAGATCTATATGGAAATAATAAAAAAACTCGCAGTTTTTAATAGCGTCAATGCTGTATATAAAGCTATAGATTTCTATGGCTGTTTTTCTAAAACACCAATGCTTCACAATAGATATATATGGAAATAATATATATGTGTAAACAATAGATTTTAATTTATCAGTGCAAAACATTTTAAAATGATTTAGTATTATACAACCAGATGTATTATGCTAATTGAGGCCGTATTTATTTTAACGGTGAATGAAGAATATTGTATATCATAATCTTAAACATGCTTAGTTTCTAAATGAGAAGAGTATATGTATATACTGTATATAAACACAAATACATAAGATGGAGTGGGGTAAGTGCGGAGCTGGTGGGGCAAGTGCATTATCGGGCTTTTTTATTATAAGATAAGCGAAATTTTATTAGTTGATGTAGTAATCTACTAAAAGATTAACATCAGCCTAACGACATAGATATCCACGATGACTGATGAGATTAATGCACTTGAGGATTAGTGTATTAAGTGTGGTGAGATTAATGCACTTGCCATTAGTGGATTAAGTGCGGAGCTGAGGCACTTGCCTCCGCTCCGCCCTTATCCACTCCACCTTACATTAATGCCAAATTGTGGGCAGTGGTTCGCCTTTCCACTCTGGAGTCCGGCTTCGAGTCTCGGGTCCCATCCTATGAGAATATTTATCATAGGGTCCGGGCCCGGCCCATCGATCCCCGTCCTCTACAATTCGGCTGATCCCTCCACAGGAGTGTGCAGCCTTTAAAAGGGCTTGTTTCGCTCCGCCATACAGTATTCTACCAGAATGGAATGTGGCGTCATCTGTTGACAAAAAATACCAAATTGTTAATTAATTAATTAAAGAAATGAAATATTTAATATAATAAATGACAATATTAAATGAAATAGATGAAAATATTAAAATAACAAATAAAATATTTTCAGTTATTAATGTTATTAAGTGAATTAACATTTTGTACTCATAAGTCAATAAAAACATTTTAAAAATAAATTTCATATTTTATTCTAGATATGAAGTAGTTCAACCAATACCGACTTCGTTTGGAGTATTATCTAAAAATGGAAGTTGGGATGGGATGGTTAAACAAATTTTAAGTGAGGTAACTTTTCTATTATATATAATTTTTTAAGTATATGACTACAGAGATTGGGCTTTTATTAAATGTACTTCTAGGTTTCCACTTTTTAAACGATTTTTGGTTTAATATCGATAATTTCTTAATTAATTTAAATATTAAAATTTTTCTTTTACTTAATATTTCAGTGTAATCCCGATTTTATATGATTGCGTTTTACATTTCCCTCGATATTCGTTTTAAATATTTGAACTGGATTTGTTTTCGTATAAATTAATATAAAATTTTATCGAAATTTACGATATTGAGTGGTATAATTGAAATTCTCGATTTTATGACAGGTTAAATCACTAAATTTGATCACTAAATATTTACTTAGCTTTTTATGATGTTCACGGCGAATGTTGTGCACAGGAATTCGAGCGTGCATAAAATGAGAATCTGATAACTTGGTAATCTTAATAACAACGCGCTTCTGCATTAGCCGAATGCTCGCGTGATAAAGCTGTAGCTTACCACCCTGGAGGATCCGGATTCAAATCCAAGTCCCACACCTCCAGATTTTTCAGGAGGGGTCCATTCTGGCCCATTGACCCCATCCTTCAACCATCTGGTTGACTCCATCATGGCTATTGGCCAGTCTCTGATGGGTTCTATAAATGGCGCCGCCAGATAACCTAACCTAACTCGCTTCCTCCATTACTTTAAACCAGGGGTGGGCAAATTTTTTTTGTAGGGGGCCCTATAGAAAAATTTATGGTGGGCCACGGGCCAAAACAAAACAACTGATGATAATAGTATTTATTTTATGACAAAAACAATTGATAATAAAAGTATTTATTTAAAAAAGAGAAGATACAGGTATAAGTATACATAGCGTTGTATTAGATATAATAAAATAATGTGGCCCGCATACATTCCGATCTATGACAAAAACAATTGATAATAAAAGTATTTATTTAAAAAAGAGAAGATACAGGTATAAGTATACATAGCGTTGTATTAGATATAATAAAATAATGTGGCCCGCATACATTCCGATCTTTTATTTAAAAAAGAGAAGGTACAGATATGTAAGTATACATAGCGTTGATATTAGATATAATAAAATAATGTGGCCCGCGGGCCGGAGGTTGCCCACCCCTACTTTAAACTAATAAAAATTATAAATTTATCTATTATGTTGAAGCTTCGAACATAACATTTATATTTACAATAATTTAAAAAAAAAAGTTATACTCACTATCATTACTTTTGATTATACTATATATAACAGTACTTTTAGTTAATAATATACATAATAATATTTTTTGAAAATCTTACTACTGTGTTAATCCAGGAATATCTATTTGTTTTAATATTATATTGTATAATTTCATACATATACATAATAATATTTTTTGAAAATCTTACTACTGTGTTAATCCAGGAATATCTATTTATTTTAATATTATATTGTAATTTCATATTAAACTGTTTCAGATCAATGAAGTAAAATCTCAAATTATATACATAGTATAAAGCTCTCGTAATATCAAATAAATGAAAACATACTATGTATTATAAATTATTTTGTTAATAAAATATAATTATGTGAATAAAAATAATAATTGTTTAATACATTTTTGTTAAAAATAATTTTGATTTTAGAAAGCAGATATTGGCTATACTCCACTCATGATGACTTATGACCGTTACCAAGTTGTGGACTTCTCAACTCAAGTAGTATTCTCACGATTACTATTTGCAGTTAAACCACCGAAAATAAAAAGTAATTGGACTTCCCTAATCCTACCATTTTCTAAGGAAGTATGGATATTTTTATTTTTATTTTTATTCAAACAATAATAATAATAATAATATCTACACCTATTAAACTATTTAATAGATTTGGTTAGGTATGATAGTTTCATTAATCGTATGCGGATTTGTGTTGCATAAAGTACTAAAACAAAATGCTAAAATAGAAGGGATGAAATATTTTTGGTCAAGAACAAGAGTGTACTGGTATTTGTTTAGTACATATTGTAATCAAGGTAAGAACTTTATATATATGAACAAGATATACCATTTTTCTAACCCTATAACGCTAATTATTCTGGTATCTATCTGATGGGATAGTGTATTTTCGGCCTTATTGCCTAATTCATCTGTTTTCCAAATAGATACTAGAAGTTCTATGATTGAGTCCCACATCAAAACTTTAAAAGTGGTTTGATCTGGTTTTCAGTCCCCCATCTTTCATCTATAAACTGCATCGGCTGCGGAACAGATTAGCATGCAGAACTTCGATTAGCATCGCTCCTGATACACTTTACAATACTCCATATTGTCGCTTTCAATCATTATTCATGATTTATGATTCTATGGAGCGATGCTAATCGAACTGATATTATTTACCAATAACAGATTTAATAGATAAAATTTTATTCGACGAAAAATTCTATTCGAAAAATTTTATTCTTCGTTAAAAATTCTATTCGACGATTTTTTAACACATGGTTTCCTTCTATCTGTTATTGACTCAAATAATGTACTATATTTTCTAAAATAGCCAACTTTCATATTCTGAAAAGAGAGGCTCATATTTTTAATTATAGGAAAGAATTTAATTTTGTGCAACTATCAGATTTTTTAATTTGGTTGCTTCTAGGCTATTAATTTTTATAATTCATTTTCCATTAATTTTTCAGAGCAGAGAAGATGGAATATGATAGATTTAAGTTTCTTTCACTCATAAAGTAATGCTGGAAAATAAGTTTTTTTTTTATTTTCCAGAATTACTTTATGAGTGAATCTTGTTTGATTGATACGTTTAATTCTACTGTTGCTTTGAATAAATCATTTTTTGTCAACAGATGATGCCACTTAACATTCTGGAAGCCCTGTGCTAGGGCGGGGCGAAACAAGACCTCCATAGGCTGCCCACCTCTGCGGAGGGATCAACCGGATTGTAGAGGATGGAAATCGACGGGCCGTGCCCGGACCCTATGATAAACATTTTCAAAGGGTGGGACCCGAGAGTCTAATCCAGGTCCTTCAGACTAGAAAGTCGAAGCATTTCCACGCGGACAATCCGAGAATAAATCATTTTGGAGGCTGCCGATCTTGACTAAATTCTTATAATTCTGATTTACTTTTTCAATTCCCATCACATGTTAATTTTATATTACATATTTTATAAAATATTCTATTTTGAATATATATATAATTGTAATCGTGTATCGATAAAATTCCTAACAAAAATGCTTTTTATATTTCAGGAGGCAACTTAGACTCTGTGATTGGATTTTCATCTCGATTGATCATTTCTATTTTTCTGTTATCAAGTGTGGTTTTGATGTCTAGTTACAGTGGAACACTTATGTCTTTCATGACTTATCCCTTATTTGAAAGTGTTCCGAAAACAGTAGAAGAATTAGCGTCTGCTATACAGAATGGACATTATTCTTGTGGTACAATGGGCGGTAGTAGTATTACAGAATATTTATTTGTAAGTTTTAATGTTTATTTATAATGGAACTTCGCGAATTTTATATTTAAAACTTCAAATTGAAATCAATAATGTTAGATTATTCATTATCTGCATCGGGAATAGGCAATCTACATCAAACTGGATCTTTTTCAAAATATAATATACAGGGTGTTGCCAAAGTCCGTGAAACATAACAAATGGTTGTATGTTCACAGAGAGACATAGATATATGCTTGGATGATTATAAAATGAAAGATGAACCCACCAAATTATGTTCTCACATCTTACAAATGTTCACTGTGTTCACCATTGGTCACATGGCATATATCTATCCTATAGTCCAATTAGGCCCACATCCTACACAGTACATCAGAGGTGAATGTGGCAATGGCAGCTGTGATGCAGTATCATAGATTCTGGAGTACTGTGGTAGTGATGGTACCAAAACTTTGTCCCACAAGAAGTTTCATGGGGTCAAGTCTGGTGATCTTGGTAGTCAGTATGTGAATGCCTAGTCATCTGCCAAGATAGCGCCAACCTCATATGATTTTTTGCGGAGTTATGTGAATAAAAAAATCTTCGTACAACCCTACTACAGGACCTCCAGAATCTGCGACACTGCATCACAGCTGCGATTGCCATATTCCTCCAGATATAATGAGTAGAGTTATTGTCTGCTGAAGATTCAAAAGACTGTTTATTGTGGGGACAGGGTTTATTAAAATTATCAATCTTATTATCGTTTTGTCCTGACACCAGGTGTGACGATTGATCGTGCACTCCAGATATAATGAGTAGAGTTATTGTCTGCTGAAGATTCAAAAGACTGTTTATTGTGGGAACAGGGTTTATTAAAATTATCAATCTTATTATCGTTTTGTCCTGGCACCAGGTGTGACGATTGATCGTGCATATTTATTTATTTAAAGTGTTTTTATTAAAAAATACACACAAACTAATAGAATAATAGAACATAAAATAATTTCTGTAAGATTTCAAAAAAATAATAATAAAATTCTAAAATTAGTGAAATATTAAAATCATACAGCAATCTAAAACTGAAATGAATGATGTTATATAAATAATATACAAGATAAATAATCAAACTATAAACAGAAAAGATGTTTTCCCACATTTGTGATATGTTTAAGTCGGAATTATTAAAGTTAAAAAAAAAACAGCTTTAAAATGTTATCAATTTATTATTTCTCATAATTCTCCTCTTTCAAACAAACTTGAACATACAATTAATTTAGTTTTCCTGTTTATTACATATACAATATGTATAAATAAAAAAAATTTCAATTACCATACAATAAAGCAATGCACTAAATACAGGAAATTCATGTTTTTAATAAATGATTTACATTGAAAATGAATTCATTCCATCAGTTATAAGAATAAATTCTTTAGAATACTTTTAAATATTCTAAGAACAGAAATTTAAAAATACAATAGTTATCCAAGATGTTCTTCATTTGTGTTTTGGCTGTTACGTATTGTATTAATATCGATAATTTCTCAGATGCTCTGTTATGACTGTTATGCATTATTGTTGATAAAATAATAAATGAAATTATTTAAAGTTGTACAATTATGACTATTAATTTTCTAGTTTTTGTTTTATTGATTGAATAGGGGCAGCCATCGATATATGGGACGGCCAACTAACAGTTGCACACAGGCGGCTAAATTTCTAGGCACAGCATTGCCTCCACATTTAAAAGGCCTGCTCTAATCCACTTTTAAAATATTCATTAATTATAAATTTCTTGTAAAAGTGGGAAAAAGCTTGTAAAATTAAATTTTCAGTACAAATTATATTTGTTTGTAAAATCAATGTCTCTTTTAAGAATGATGATCTTCATAAATCAGTGTTGATCAATACATACTGTTTTGTTAAAATTTGTAAATATCAAACTACTGCATAAAAATTAACTTACATTAGTCACTCATGCTTATTATTTTACAAAAAAATTAAAATAGATTAACAAAGTTAAAACAATTACCGGTATTTATAATCTGCAACAACTACTTACAGATTAATGATAATTTGGTGATTCTTTTAAAGAATATGCAATGTTGCAACAGTTTGTACACAAACAATGATAATACAGCTTAGGTGTGAGTACAGTAGTAAGAATTAATAGAATTTATATTAAATAATTTTTAACTACTTATATAATTAATATACTATTTAACAATAGTATGAAAATATTTAAATATTTTTATAACTGGAGTTAATGTATCAGTGCATAAAGTGAATATCAATTCTGGTTATATACAATGACTCACTTTAATATTTGGTCACCCCTTATGTTGAAGTTTCTTTGAAATGATTTTAATATGTAAATACAATACATAGGAAATAAAAAATATACAGTCAAACCCCGATAAGATGTCCCCCGTTAAGCTGCCATCCTCACTGACTACCAAGAAATTTGACAGAACAGATCTTCCCTATTAATGTTCAAAAATTACACTACCTTTAAACTTTGAAATTCTTTTTATTTTATTCTAGCACTTAGGTAGGATATAAAACTTTACTATAGTTATTGTATAATTACAGAAATGTTTTCAGTCTATCCGACCCTCTTCAGCTGTATCTACATTAAATATATACTCTAACAGTTAAGCATTCTAATAGAACATTGTGGATTCTATAATTTTTTTATTTTAAAGCATTCTAAAAATTATAGAATCCGCAATGTTCTATTAGAATGCTTAACTGTTAAGAGTATATATTTAATGTAGATACAGCTGAAGAGGGTCGGATAGACCGAAAACGTTTCTGTAATTATACAATAACTATAGTAAAGTTTTATATCCTACCTAAGTGCTAGAATAAAATAAAAAGATCTTCCCTATGTTATGGAATAGGCAAACCCCATTTATTTGGTATTGTACTTGTCCTCGTTAATCCACCAGGGGCATATAAGATGACTTACATCCCAAAGTTCATCAGTACTGTATATATATTATTAAAAGCTGTCTGGATTCATTTGTAACCAGTGGGTGGGAGAGATGGAGTTAACGTTAATCATGTGTCTCTTTAAGCCTGGTTCACACCTAGGTTGTAGAAATTTAAGATCATAAGAACCAAATCGCTTCCATCATTAATTACATTACACAATTAACGATGGAAACGATTTGGTTCTTACAATCTTAAATTACAAGCAAACAATGACACTGTACAGTAAGCTGTGTACATTGCATTTTACAGAGAACTCGAAACAGAGAACCAGAACAGCGGATTGATATGTTTTCTATATAGTATTGTACATATACGGTATGTATGCTATATTGTAAATATACAGCTTTTTTTAAAATGTTAAATTTGGATGCTAAATATAAATGTACTGTAATTTATTAAATTTAATAAATTCGGAGTTCATTTTCATTTTTATACTACACGTTTTCAGTAAACCGCCAACCTCAATTAGCAGCCAAAATCGTCTCCAAATGGATGGTGGTGTCTTATTGGGGTTTGACTGTATTATATAAAGTTAGTAACATGTCACATGTATTATTTCATAGTTTCAAAAATCTTAACTTTTAACTACCGTACTAATAGTTTGTCCCTTTTTGTTCTTTAAAATATCTCCAAACATGTCACTTAAATATTATGCCACCATTATGTGAAATATTTGTAACTCTTAAATTGCATAAGAAAACAGAAAGGGATGTCATTTTTTTCTTCTGTCTTTGAACAATTTCAGTCATCACTGTTTTGCAATGTAATGCTTAAAATAGGAAGAAAAATTTGCAATACAACACTTGAGCAATTTCTGTTAGTCTTTCTCATGATCTTTTATCATGAAAAAGAATATTTTAACAGGGATATTGTTCATCTAGTGAATATACCACACAGTACAATTGATGATGATATATGGCAATATGAGAAAGAGGAAAGGATGGAATCCTTCAGGAAAGGAATATGTGAGAATGACCTGGAGAAGGATATAAACATGGACATAAATATAAAATAATGAACAGAATATATAAGAAGATAAAAGAAAGTATTGAAAGCACACAAACTGTAAGATTTATATTAAATTCCAATGTGAATGAACAATAGAACAAAATATATGTGACTTTAAGATATGACTTGACTACAAAAAATATTATAAGAAAAGTTGGGAAGAAAGTAAAAAAGATAATGACATATAAAAGGCAAACAATTTTTGATAGCATAAAGAACAATAAGGACATCTATGGTATCATGGCAAAATCAGGTTATAAAATGTACTACTATACAGGGTGTTTCAAAAAGAATCATTCCGATTTCAAAAAGATATAAATTTTTAATTTATCAAATCAGGAACTTGGAATTGCTTTTAAAATGCACAGCTAAACATGAATTTTTACATAAAATGTTCATAAATGCTCAATGTGTCTCCCTTCAGATGCTTGGCATAAGTCCATATGATAAGACAATTCATCCCATACAAATGCGAGCATATCTGGAGTCAACGCTGCCACTGCTGCTGTAATCCAATTTCATAGTTCATCCAAAAGCTCCATATTGTTGAAAATGAAATCATTGGAATCAAGCTGTAACTCTGTGAAATGCTAGTTCTCTAGCATTTCCAAGGATGACAATACTGTGACAGTGTTAGTTAAAAAGAAGTACAGGCTATACACCTTTTTTAAAGAAACTGAATACTTATAAACATTTTATATAAAAATTCATGTTTAAGATCAAATTGACAAATAGGTCCCAAATCAAATAAAATAAAATCCAAACTAGCTTATAGCCCTCATCAGCTGCACAGAGCTCTCTGTGCAGCTGATGAGGGCTCCAGCCTGAAAGCACTCCTGCATTTTGATTTTACTTAAGGTCCTATAAGCTAGTTCGAATTTTATTTTAATTCATGTTTAAATTAACAATATGCCAAACTTATTCAGCCAAACTTCCTCTGGTGGACAAAGTCTAAATTAAATTTTTCTAACGATTATTTTGAATTAAAACTATGGTGCCACCATCTATTGAATTAATAATTAAAATAACCATAGCTTTAAATCAAAAATAATCGTTAGAAAAATTTAATTTAGACTTTGTCCACCAGGGGAAGTTTGGTTGAATAAGTTTGGTTAATTTGAAAAGGTTAATCCCCTGACTAGTGTTGATATGAGAATTCATGTTAATTGTGTATTTCAAAAGTAATTCCAAGTTTTAGTTTGATAAATAAAAAATTTATATCCTTTTGAAATTGGATGATTCTTGTTGAACAATGAATAAACATTTTTTGCAGTGTTTTTTTTACCTGTTGGTTGCGCTAGTTGTTTTTTTGGAGTTCGTCTGCAGCATGCCGAAGTAAAGGCAGCCATTATTTTTATGTCTTGTATATTAATATATGATTACCTATTAATGATTAAAATATTTTATATTACTGAGGTCAAAGTGTCCTTTTTAATCCCGACTCTGCTGCAACAATTCTTTTTGAAACACCTTGTATAACAGTAATCTAAATATGCAAGATTATGTAGGAAGAATAGAGGGCTTTAAAATCAAGATTAAAAGATTATCATGCAGATAAATGTTATGAAAGGATGGGATCACATTAATAATGAGGGCATATGAATATGATGTACTGATATACTGGAATAGAGCAGACATCATAAAATTAATACAATAATGTATATAAGGAAATACAACAGAAATTACAAAAATTGCTAAGAGAAGGAGAGACCATAATGTAATAAATAAAAATATTCCAAAGAAACTTCCACCACCATGACAATTGTTATATAAAACATTACCAGTAGGAGCAGGTAAATGATATGATGCTTAATTTATTACTCTTCCTTAAAAACAAACATTAAAATAAAAATAGGTTAATTTGTAATAGTTTTATTGATAATATGTATAAAATATAATTTAACTATATGTATAAAAACTAGAAATATTTTAGAACAGAAGTGTGAAGATTAGTCTTAGTAAAATGTACTGAAGATAGCCATGATGTAGGTCAAAAATGCTTTAAATTTGTTTTAAGTGCTGTTAAATAAAAGAGCTCTTATATATAACTGACAATTCAAAAATTAGAACTTTTAAAACATTTTGCATAAATAAAAAAAATAATAAAATACTTTTTTTACCTAATACAGATTTCTATTATAATTCTAATTAATTACTGGTATATATTTTATGCTGATAAATTTAGCTTTTTTTCAATAAAAATATATTATATTACTATATTACAATAAATAAAATTGTTTATTTATTGTACACGTTTTTCATTACACACACACACACACACACACACACACTACTTAAAGCAAAGTTTCGATGTACTTCTATTGTTGGCTGTTTAGAGATTGATTTTCAAAGTTAAAAAATTAAACTGCAGAAAAAAAATTTTTTTTTGGTCCGAGCCTCACATTATTATATTACTATATTACAATAAATAAAATTGTTTATTTATTGTACACGTTTTTCATTATACACACACACACTACACACTACTTAAAATAATCCTCTAAATCGTGAAATGGTTAAAAAATTAGCCCATGTGCGTTTACAGACATTTTATTTGGCCCAAATATTTAAAAACCTACCCATCCTTGACCTATATAGGTCTTCAAACTACGGTCTGCAATATTATTTTATCTGGCCCACCAATACGACTAATTTTCAATAAGAATCCGCAAAAAAACAGTGGGTGTTGTTAGATTTCAAATATATTAATTAAAATTGGGTTCAAAATATATTCCAGAATTGCAAAAAGTAACTGTAATCCAAGTTACGATCTTTCTGACTGTAAAAGGTCGGTTAAAATGGACAAACGAAGAAAAAATTTAAAAGAATTCAAAACGAAATAAAAAGTTATTCCTTATATCTGATTCGTTATTGTATTGGTTTATCTGCTTTCAATTGAAACTTATATATCTAGTTTTAGAATTTTTTTGTTATGGCTCACAGAACGATGCTGAAGTACCCAATGTGGCCCTCACGGCGAAAAGTTTGGAGACCCCTGATCTATTTCAATAATAGGTATTTTCTTATAATCAGCTGATCCAGATTTTAGTATATTATGTTAAAACTGATATTCGATATACTTTTGTATCTAAAACTGATATCAATAAGGAATAATAATAATTATTTATTTATTGCCTTCAAAAAGTAAGCATTATTTTTCTGTACTGAATTATTACATATTTTCAAGAAATCATATCATTTTCAAGTATCGTATTAATAACAGGGAAACGTGGCTGGCTGGTTGAATATTTTTTTGCAATAGAACCATTATACCGATTTCTATATATAAGATATCATTAGAAAGATATAATCCTCGGATTTCTGCGCTAGCCAAAACTTTTTATCGTTATTAATAATTTAAAACTTAAGGGTAATATTAAATTTGTAGTTCTTCTAAGAAGACAAAATTCACAGATGGTACTGTAACTAAATAATGGCCGCCACCTGTAGATTATGGCTAGTCGAGTTTACGTTCCTTGGTATTAAATTTGAATACAATTTTCGTTATGAGAAATAACTAGGTTTCATCAGAAAATATATAAATAATCAAAGAATGATGATAATTAAAACTACAATGATGCTATTGAAAAATATCAGAATGAACTGATAATTTTATTTATCACTTTCAGTCGGCATTATAAATTACGCTAAAACTATTTAAATACAATATATATACAGTATATTAAATGACATATAATTATATCGATGGTGTATCTATTCTTTCATTTTTCTATTCTTTAACTTTTTAGATTTTATGAAAATTAATATAATCAACATAAAATTTAATGAAAATATTATATCAAATAAAATTTTAATATTATAACAAATATAAAAAATAATAAATGCAGTATAATAATTTATTTAATTAAGTATTTTCATAATCTGAAACAAGGTGTAGTCGCGAATTATTACTGTCTCCATTTTTAGATCAGTAGATCATATAGGTATATCACATGAATGTGATATTCGTGGAAGCGATCTCCGCAGATCACATGGAGAAGAAGTCTAAATAATTCGAACAGGTCTGAATATGGCGGAACGTCCGGTGAACTCATCAAACCGGTCCACGAAGTATTCTTTACTGGCACTTCGAACACTGCTTATGTGTATAAGTTCGTAGCAGATTTTCCAAAGACAATCCAAGATTATAAGATTAAATCACAAGATTTCTGCTCATTTATATGAGCGGGTGATGTCTAGTATTATATTTGTATCAATAATACAGTCTGACCCCGTTAACACGCTGTAGTCGGAGTCCATGATTACTAAACCGCGGGTTAAGTGAACCATTAGTTACATTACTGAATTAATATAAATTGAGCAATAATATAATTTCTAACATTGATATGAGTTTTCTGTGTGATATCAGTTTGTCTTGCCCCTTTTCGAATTCATTCAATAACATTGAGTTTTTCCTTGATCGTATAAACCGTTTGTTTACGTTTACAATTTTTCGACATTATTTTTAATTATTATGGAAATCATTTATAACAGAAAAAATCTTTATAACTCTTAAAATTTGACCAATACTAAATGGTTGGACCTGCAGCTAGTCTCACTGATCACGATATTTAATGAGGAAGATATGTAGGAATGATATCACAAGCGATTACTTATCAAAGTAGCCATGATAAAACAGCATGTTATGCATACTCGCGTATTACTGAACCGCGTTGAATGCATTTGTGAAGGACAAATTGCATAAGAAAAAGTTCTCAAACTGAAATCAGGAAGCTGCTTCTATACAATATAATTTAAAATATAAAAATTAATTTTACTTTGTGACGTTTTAATTTATCCCATTAAAATTCTGAAAATTTCTTTTATATAAATAATATTTTAATAATTTCATATTGGGTAAAATAAATCTCTCTAATATATATTTATTCAACTTTTGCAGACATCAAAAACTGGTTCAATGAAAATAATTGGTAATCACTTGGAAACAAATAAAAATTTCTTTTCCGAAGAAGATGGTTTCGAAAAGGTGATAAAAGGTCGATTTGCTTACATTAAGGATGAATACGGTTTGAAACACGGACCCGAAAAGTATAAACATGAAAATATCCTTCTATCTGAAGATTCAATATACAGTTTTCCAATAGGTTATGCGATCAGGAAAAATTATACATACAAACAAGTTATCAATAACATGTAAAATATGTTTTACTTGATATTTTTCTACAATATTGAAATTATATTTCTTTTAAAATATTAATCATATTCATATATTTCCTCTTTTTCTCAGAATAATCCGACTGTTTGAAGCAGGATTAACTAACAAAGATATGGATTTAGATTACGTATCAAATACTGCAAGTTATAATGAAATACGTCCATTGAAACTGGAAGATATTCTCAGTCCACTTGCTCTTCTTCTCATAGGATATGTTATTTCCATCTCTTGCTTCATTTTCGAAATTACTTTTGCTAAAATATTTCCATCTAGAATATATCAAAAATGAATATATAATCAGCTTATATGCTCACTTTTATGTTATAATGAATAATGATATAAAATAATATTATTTTTAACTTATAAAAACATTATTTAGTGTATTTGCTTCAAATTATTAAAAATATACAACTCTACTCTGTAATGGTCCACTTTTTAGTTGCTATTTAAATTTAATACTAAAAGAAATTACTAATAATATCTACTATAATTAGCTCAATAATAATAAGCTGCTATAATTAGCTATATTACTATCGATATACATTTGCAATATATTTCAATACCACAGTTATAAAACTAAAATTACACAAGATAAATTTAAATTTTGAACAATGAGAAACATGTATTAAATTGTAATGAATACACAAATTTTATGCTGTAAATAATAGAAATTGCATCTCCTTCATGCAGTTGTTGCATGATATTCAGTTAAGTTTTCTATTTTGTTTAATATTTTCAATAAGAATAATAATATTTTGTTTTCTTAAAATATAATATCTAACCTCAAATAATGCGAAAATGATACCAAAAGTATTAATCCTCGTAATCGGAATATAATTGTTGCAAAAAGAACGAAGCATCCCTAAAAAATAGGAGAACAGCGAAAATGGGTATACAAATGCCTTTCAGCTGGATATACAAATGATTAAAATTTCATCACCAATGAACACACAGGCCATTTCCGGAGTTCATGATAAGGGCGAATTTGAGACCAATATAATTTTTATAGTCCGCACATCTCTAGGTATAGAGACTATAAAATTATGCTAATCAAATTAATTTGATTAGCATAATTTTTTGATCTGTCTACCCAATAAATACTTCGAAACATTTTATCGGAAACCAAATCTGAAAGTGCTTGGATAGGTTAGTTAGATTAAGCTGCCATATCCTCATGGAATATTCTCTCTCTGGCGACCGCTACTTAGAGCCCATCACATGCTGGCCAATAAATATGATGGGATCTTTTTTTTTTTTATTTTTGCATATTTTACGCCCCCTTTCCAATCAGGGAGATTACTATGGAGGCGGGGCCAGTTCCAACCACCCAATCAGGGAGATTACTAAGGGGACGGGGCCAGTTCCAACCACGGGCTGCACCCACACCGTGGAGGGGGGCCGGATGGTGAAGGACGGGGATCACCGGGCCGGGCCCAGCACCCCGAAAAAATCCGGGAGCAGACCCGGGAGGCGAACCCGCGTCCTCCAGCGTGGCACGCTAACGCGTTACCACTCGGCCATCCGGCCACCAATATGATGGGATCAACCGGATGCTTGAAGGATGGTGTTCAACGGGTCAGAATCTGACCCCTCCTGAAAAAGTGGAAGTGTGGGACTTCAACCGAATCCTCCAGTGGTAAGCCAAAGCTTTACCACGCAGCCCTGAAAATGATTGGAAACGCTTCAGCTTTTCACTCTGAAGGACCCGGGTTCGAGTCCCATCCCTTGAAAATATTTTTTATGGGGTCTGGGCCCGGCCCGTCGATCCCCATTCTTCACAATTTGGCTGATCACTCCTCACTAGTGAATAGCCTGAGGAAGGGCTTGTTTCATCTGGTGACATAGTATTCTTAGAGAATAAATTGTGGCGTCATCTGTTGACCAAAAAAAAATCTGAAAGTGTTTTATTAGAATTAGAGAGAATAAAATTTTAATTTTTCTCCATTTTATATATAAAATCTTGGCAATTTTTGAAATCTTTCATTATATTTTATTGACAATTAATGAAATTTTTGTTTGACTAAAAAAACTAATTTTGAACAATAATTATTATGGCACATTTTATCTTTACTTAAAAAATCAAGGAATAATTTGATATTCATATTCAAACAATGCAATACAATAATATAATAAGTATAAAAATGATTGCTTACAATATTCATTAATCAATCGATTGTTTGATTTCGTTTACATTCTAAACTGAAGAAATTATGGCTGCAGCCCAAACTGATTCCGTACGTCTTTCCAGTGAGGATGGAAAAATAATTATAGTTCGAACATCTCTTCTTATAGATAATAGTGAATATTTCAGAAGAGCGATTTCCAATAGAAGCGGAAGAGAAGCGATTATATTGGATAATACTGCAGCTAATATAAAGCAAATGATAGAGTAAGTAACAGTTCACACTTTTTCCATATTAAATGTATCCAACGGTGTTATTCAACCGGTTTGCACTGGTTCAGTCTAACCGGTTGTTCTCCGCATCGCTTTTTATGATCAATTACATCAAATGTGCGTAGAATAAAAATTATAAAAGAAAAGGAAAATACTACGAAACAAATTTTATTTATCAGTGTTTACTTATTTCGACGACTTTTACTTTAATGAAATAATAACTCTGACGAATAACTTGAACCGGTAGTGTGTCCTTGAATTTATGTTAGTACAGTTCATGCGAACATCTTTCATAATAGCGCATTAACCAGTTATACCCTATTTACACAATTCAATATAATCCAGTTTGTAAATGATGGCGTTAAAATTTAACGATTTCTAGGGAAGGCTTCGTTCATATTACAATATTAGCCAGTTTACATTATACAGTGATCTCTGATGTTGAATAATATACTTCCGCTTCTTCTGAAGGATACGCGTTGGGCAATCGCTTTTCTCCCTTTTCTCGAAGAAATAAAATCATCTTAAATTATAATTAAAGCTTTAAATATGTTAATTATAAGTAAATATATATAAAATTAGAATAAAATTTTCATGAAAATACTACTTACAACTTCTCATCAAGCCATTTAATTTTCAAAGTGAGAGAAAAAATAATGGCGGCACTTTCTGTTTCGTCTCGAATCAGCGTCCAGTCAGGAAGGAGTTTCAGTTTGAACACAATAGATTTTGCTCGTTCAGCCTAAACCAGTATGCACTAGTGTGTGACATTTTCAAACAAGTTTGGCTCGCCATTTTTCGTTCATATTTATGAGATTAAATACGATATACGATTTGAATTGGTTTATATAATTGATTATAAAATTGATTATAAATTGATTATTAATTGATTTTAAATATTAATTATCAATATATCAATATTAACAATAATTATCAATATGTCAATATTATAAATTGATATATTGATACAGTATATCAATTTATAAGGTACAGTGTTTTATAATCAATTATTTTAAGAGCCTCTTTGACTAAATAGGAATTTCTACCCCGAGATCCAGATATCAAATTTTCAGCGATCCGGTTGTTAAATAATTTGAATATTCCCACTTCATGTATCTTATATAACGTTGTTTAAAGTCCAATAGGTTTTTGGAACATTCTAAACTCCAGTTGTCATCCGTTCAAAATGCGTTAGATATGTATAAAATCGGTCATACATACGAAATAAATGGACTTAAAGAATTGTGTAGAAATCGTTTAATCCAGATGATTTATTACACCAATGTCTGCAAAATTCACGACTTTGCCTGCGACATGGAAGATCAAGTTTTACGATATCATTGTTGGAACCAGTTTTACGAACACGCAAAAGCCATTTTGAAAACGGATGATTTTCTTTCTTGCAAGGAACATTCTATTTCGTTGTTAGTGTACCGTCCTCGTTACAGAAACTTAAGAGAAATCGATCTTTGTAATGGATTATATGATTGGGCAAAAAGAAAGATGCTGAATTTCAGAAAAGAAGTAAATCTCAATTTATTGATTTCAAATTTTTATTGAATTTTAAGTGCTAAAGTCGGTGTAGGCTTATACACGGGTTGCGCATTTTTACCGATTTTCAAACTCCAAAGTTGGGGGGCCTGGCTTATATTTGAGTATATATGATAGATGGTTAGGAGCTGGAGCCAGCAGAAATTTTAATGGCTCTAGCTCTGGCTTCACTGAATATGATCAGCTTAGCTCTGGCTCCAACTCCTGCTCCTCCAAAACTTCCTGGCTCCATGACTCCGGGCTCCGACCCCAGCTCTGGTAATCACTGCCATCTTGAAATACTGCAGTAGTGTGTTAATTAACTGTGTAATATTACATTATATTGATTGCTAGAGGATATTTCTATAATATTATTTAAAATTATTGAAGAGTTGAAATTTTGTGAAATTTGAAAATGAATTTCACATTTTGAGTATAAATGCTTATAACTAGAGGAACACCTGTATTTTAAATAATTTTTTTAATTAAAAAATTAAAACTAGAAATTCAGATTAATGAAATTTAAAGAAATTGAGTTTTGCTGATCATGTTATAATATGCATTTTAAGAAAGTATTTTATAATGCCATATAATATATAATAATAGTTTGCAAAATTTTTCCTGTCTCTTTTTCAAGTTTTTTGATTTTCATTGATGAGGCATGATTCTAAAATCTAAAAATCTGATGCACTTCTAAAATCTGACATTTATCAATTCACAAGCATACCAGATTTTACTAAATTTATTATGATTATTAGAAATAAAATAATAATTTTATATAAAGTTTTTGTTATTTTGGTACAGATATTTTGTATGTAATTTCTAATATATATTAATAATTTTCCAGGCCTCTGGCTTTTGCTATGTTAATGATATTGTTATTGCAATCTTGGAACTTTTAAAGTAAGTTTTTTTATACTTTATAATAATTTACTATTGAGTTTATGATTTAAATTATTTAATATTAATTAAATTAAAAAATTTAGTAGGAAAGGAAAATATTTTGTTTAAATGTACTGTATTTTTGAAGTAACATAGTTGAGCATAATTATTTTAGCTATAATCTGAAAGCAAGAGTTATTTGGCACTTTTTCATTATAAAATGAATGAAAAAACTACCACAACCACCATTATTACAAGCTTTTAAATTTTTACCACTATCACCACTGTTAGAATTGTAAACAAAGTGGCAGATTTCCAGAAGCTTCTATGCAACTTTTTTTTCAAAAGTCTTCACTTTTATTTCAAAAGTTGAATATAAATTGTTCCTATTTTTGTATTAATAATAATCTTTTAATTTGCTTTTACATTGGGCTTAAAAGCCCAATGTAAAAGCAAATTAAAAGATTATTATTAATACAAATAATTAATAATAATCTTTTAATTCAAGTTTATAAATCAAATAAAATTATTCAAATTTTAATTTTACTCTTTCAAAAATTCAACTATCAACAATAAGAAAAAACATTGTGATGGAGTTGGTAAATTGATGGTGGATCTTGCACTTGATGAAATGTGATATATAATATTTAGAATGATTTTTATTGCTGCTATTGATAGTTGTTTAAAAGTTTAAATTTTTGGAGATATTTGTTTCTTTATACAGCTTTTCCTCAATTTATGAAGAAAATTAAGACCTTAGAAGATGTTTGTTAAACAAATATTTGTAAATTGAAAACTAATTTCTCATTAATTCCAGTGTAAAAATTTCAATTAGTTCTTGGGTACCAAAATCAATTGTGATGTAAAATAGAGTCACTAAATAAAATGTGTATTTATTAGTTTTTTCTTAATTTTAAATCTGTATTTAAACTATCATCATTAGTCATTTATAGATTGCTATACTTAAGAATCAGAAATGTGTTTCTGGTAATAGTTTGTTGATACTTGGTATCAAGCAAACTCTAGAATAATGTAAAAATTTATCTCATTGGCATGTTATTATTTTAAAACAGGCAGGTATCTTACTGGGTAATCTAAGAATAATAAATTAAATAATTTTATTCATACTGATAGAAACAATTTTTCTATGCTATTTGTATAATACTGAATATAGCATAAAATTTTGTTTTCTTTATCCATACTATACTGTTCTTGGTTGAACTGAAAGTTTTTTATTTATATTTTAATCAAGCATTGTATTTTATCATTTGTTAATTATTTTGATATAATCAACTCCTTTTTAGTTTATTAACATGAAAATTTATTCTATGAAAATATCTATAATTTTTTTCTGGATCTATTTAAAATTCTTAGCAAAAGTAAAAAATTATACGAGAATATTTGATAAATAGTATTTCTGATAGTTGATTAAAAAAAATAGTTTTGTTTTTCATACAACTATATTTTAACCTTGGTTTACAAGAATAAAACATTTATGAAAAATGTTTATAAATAAATCAGGAATTAAATTAACATTGATTTAAATAGAAAAAATCATAAATTATTCCTGAGCCCAAAACGCCACTCATTTCTCATTGAAGTACTTGAATACCATTTAGTTATATAAATAGCGACAAAATTACTTTATAATACCATTTAAATAGCAGTTTTCTAGAAGAAAATCAATATTAAATAGTTAGTGGATGTATAATTTTTATTTATCTTTCATTCCTGTAGATTGCAAACAAAAACTTTATTTTATGATTCTAGAAGCATTACAAAAGTAATTTTTGATATAAATCATATAAACTATTCTGTAATTATTACAGTAATATTAAAAAGATAAACAAGTATACCCCATTTGAAAATTATGTTCCCATACTTCCACATTTTAAAAAATCTGGACCTAGTATGTTGATCTTCACTCTTGAAGGCTTGCTCAATTATGATGTGGGCAAACTGCTGCAAATCCTGAATATTGAGCACTCCTGCTGTTTAATATCTTCTGGTTTGAAAGCTACAAAAAAAATTAGAAAGGAAGAAAAAATAATTTCTCCAATAAAAGTCAATATATTATATTATTTAGCAATTAAGTATTCTTTGCATGAAAATCTAATTCAGTACAAACACTATTAAAAACCAATGATGTAATATACTCTTGTTTGAAGTTGTCTTTTATTTTACTCTGTTTTTCATCCTACTGGGTACTAAATGAAGATACTAATACTCATCACAACTTGTCCACATTCATGATGAGATGGCCCATCCAGTCAAAGGATATGATTTGATGAGTAAAATTCATTCTAAAAAAACAACATATATAGGCTCTGGAATGTAGTATTCTAGATAGTTATTCCAACATTATGTCATGCAGCCATTCAGCTGATCAAGGGTATCAGTTGGATTGCATTGGACAAAAATAGGAAACTGAATCAGGTTCTCATATATAAATTTTGAGCATCGGATCCTGCATTCAATCCTTTGTTTTATAGTTTTTAATCATTTCCACTCAAAAACAGATTTTTTCAAATAGTTTAAAAAAATATTGAAAACAGCAATTTTCTCATTTTGAATTTTATTTAATTCTTTTAAGATTCTGTTTAATACAGCTAATAATAAACAATTGGTGGAGCAAAACAAGAAAATTAAAAACCTGCATTGCTCTTGAATTAATACTTAACTTTATATAAAGCATCATATTACAAGATAACAGAAATTCTGCTAAGTGTCTCCTTATAATCAGCTTTTCCATCAGGCTGAATATATTTTGTATTGAAATTTGATATAATTCAATCCATATTTACAAGAAATAAAACAATAGACAAATTTTAATAAATATTTAGTAAATATATCAAAATTTGGAACTCTTCAGTGAGAAACCTTCTTGTGTTGTGTGTCTGATATTTTTGATAATCTTTAAGTATTACTCCAAATTAAAAAGACATACTTTATTCTATATTTGAAACATTATCATTATAAATTTCTCATAAAAGTAGGATAAAGTTTATAAATCAAATTTTTGGTACAAATTATAATTATTTGTAAATCAAGATTTGGTAAACCAGGGTTGACCTGTAATATGTTTTTATAATTATAAATTTTTCTTCTTTGTGATCTTAACTATTATAAATTTTCAAATAAATTAATTAATAATGAATATTATAGATATCATCCAAGAGTCCTTTATGTAGATATAGATATTCATCATGGTGATGGAGTACAAGAAGCTTTCTACCTCACAGATCGTGTTATGACTGTATCATTTCATAAATATGGAAATTATTTTTTCCCAGGAACAGGTAAAGTTTATATTTCCTTGATATAATATTGCAATATCTAAAAATAGATATAAATTCCATTAATTTTGTATATAGTGTAAAAATACATATATTAGGGATTATTAATTATCAAATTTTATAATAAATTTTCAGTCATTACAGTTTATTACAGAATTTTGCTTGAAATAATAATTATTATTATTTCAAGCTACTATTAGTTAATTATTATTAAATTAACTAATAGTTTCAAACAGTGACCAGATTGGCAATATGGAAATGCTTCAGCTTTCCACTTTGTAGAACTTGTTTTGACCTGCCATTTAACACTGTACAGAATGGAAAGTGAAATCATATGGTGCAGTTAATAAAATAATAATAATAGTTATAATTACTTTTTTGTTAACCACACCATATGATTCCACTTTCCATTTTATACAGTGCTAAATGGCAGGGCAAAACAAGCTCTATTAAAGTGGAAAGCTGAAGCATTTCCACATTGCCAGTCTGGTCACTGTTTGGAACTATTAGTTAGTTTTTCTTAAAAAATTACAGATTCTGGATTTAAATGATTTATGTTTCTAGAAGCATTACAAAAATAATTTTCATATAAATCATATAAACTATTCTGTAATTATTACAGTAATATTAAAAGATATATTAAACAGATATATCTCATTTAAAATATACTCTCATAATATGCTTTCACTATAATAATCAAACTACAGGGTGGTTTTATTTAGTTTGAATACTGACTCTACTCACAGCTCACTGAAATTAGTTCTAATTAATATATGATATTAAAACCTGGTATTTATGCTAATTAGATCATGGGTGGTGATTTCCAATGAAAGATAAAATAATTCAAATTTTCACCACCAGGCAAAATTATGTCTCTTTATGGATGAAAAATACATTCAGAAATGCAGCAATAATAAGACTTTATTATTCAAAAAGCAGTTGTAGAACTTTAATGTGGGCTCCATCTAAGTCGATTACTTGCTGGATACGTAACAACTGCATGAACAATAATCACTCATAAAGCATTTTCTGTAGAATGTCTGTGATATGCTGATTTATGCTTTTCTTCAAATCAGCCATTCACACTATACTCCTCCATGATAGACCTGATCTTTCAAATATCCTCACAGCCAGAAATTACAAAGATTCAAGTCTGGAGAATGCAGAAGCCAAACATGTGAAAAATCTCTGAATATTATGCACTCACTGCCGAGGTTGACACAAAGCAATTCTTTTACTGGTCAACTAATATGCAGCACTGCTCTATCTTACATGAAAATAGTGCTCTCTAAACATCCTCTTTCTTGTAAAGCAGGAATCACATGCTGAACAAGAAGTATTCAATTATAAACAACTAACGTACAGGGGATAAACCATTTTGCAAATTAATATTGAACAAGCCAAACTTCCCCTGGCGAAATTAATAATGAACAAGCCAAACTTCCCCTGGCGGATAAAGTTTTAAGTTATATTTTAGAATAATAATTATTTTTGAATTACAGCTACGGTGCCACCATCTATTGAATTAATGATTAAATAATTTTATAATTACGTAATAGGGTGGCGCCATCTAGTAATTAATGATTAAACTATAAATTTATAAATTATTTTCCCGAAATAAAATTTTCACACCGCACCGGAATCGAACCGGTAAATTATTTAATCATTAATTCAATAGATGGTGGCACCGTAGCTGTAATTCAAAAAAGAATTATTTTTCTAAATATAACTTAAAACTTTATCCGCCAGGGGAAGTTTGGCTTGTTCATTATTAATCTGAACAAGAAGGTCACAATAATGTGTACTCATAATTGTATGCCTTACTTATCTTCAAGATGTTATCTCTTCAATGAAAAATGGAGCAAGAATAAACTTAGCAGTGAATCCACACTATACAGTCATAGACTGAATGCATTGGCCATTCCTACACAACATGGATACAATGTACCCCATTTCTGAAATTCTGTGTATTCACCACACCTGCTAATGAAAAATGCATTTCTTCAATTCATATAATATACCCAGACCACATGTTCATCAACATCCATCATCACCAAAAACCAATGAGCAAAATCTATTTGCCTGAAAGTCTTGCAGTTTTAATTGTTGCATCATATGAATCTTGTAGAGATAGAAGTGTAAAATGCACTGCAGCATTTTTCAAACAGTGGACCAAGAAATAGATAAATCACATATACCACACAGGCACTGAATGAGGACTTTTGGGCACATAGCTGCACTATCAGCCATAGCAACAGCAACTTTGTCAACAACATCCATGAAAATCACCATCAACCCCTTCCTGGTGCCACATCCAAATCTCCAGTGTCTTCAAATTTTTTAATCATGTTCTTTAATTCACTTTAGACATGAGCCCTTTTTGCATTCTTTTCAAATGTCAATATTCTTTCAATGCAGCCAAATTATTGTTGCCATTCTGGTAAAATAACTTAACTAATAATGCATGAGGTTTTTTTTTTTTTAAAGCATGATGATAATCACAGAATAGTTTGTTTGCAATGATCTATTGGTAATGTATATCTAACAAATAGTTTCACAGTTTGCATACTTCTACTTGGATAAATTCCAATTGATAGTTAAAATTTGAATTATTTTATTTTTCATCAGAAATTGTGATCTCAAGGTCTAATTAGCAAATATACCAGGTTTCATTATCATATGTCGATTAGAATCTGCTCCAGGGAGCTAGGAGTAGCGTCAGTTAACTTGTAACTCCCCTTTATTAATAAGATGGAACCAGACTCCATAAGTCAAACTTGGTTAAGGTGTAGGAAAAAGTTAGATTTTTGTTGTACTTATTAAATTTTTTATTTCCTTATGTTAATTTCTTAATTTATAATAGACTTGTTAGGACTTTAATAATGTATATTTGATTTTTTTTCTATTATTTGTAATTTTAAATTAATAAATTTACTAAACTATATGTAATTTTTTACTTTATACTTGTTGTTATTAATATTCTTTTTGTAATTTTTTACTTATCCTATAATGCCACAATTTAATCAATCTTATGTGTAATTCATATATTAACTTATTATTGTACCATCGTTTGATTGCTTTTTTTTAAATAAAAAGTTTTATTTTTTTTTTTAATTTGAAAAATTTGTTGCTATAGTAATGTTCTTTTTAGAATGCATTCTTTGTTTATGTTTGAATGTTTACTTAGTATGTATGGCTGATAAGGGCTTAAATAAAGAGTTGAAAGGCTTCCAAAATATATTCTACTAGTGCTTTTTTTATTGTGATATGTTCTTTAATTTGTTATAATGCTATGAAAATTTGGTACTTTCAGTTAAGCAGTATATTGATATTTTCTTTGTGACATATTTAAACTGCAATATTTAAAAATAAAAATGTGAGGAAAGTGTGTGTCTTGTTGTACATCCAAATTTGACTATTATAAATGATAACTACTTATATTTATTTGAGTTATTTTGATTTTATAATTTGAATTTTTGTTTTTAAGATTTAAGTTAACTTTAAAAACTAATGTTCAATTTTTATTTTTTATTTCTAGGAGATATGTATGAAATTGGTGCTGAAACAGGCCGGTATTATTCAGTTAATGTGCCTTTAAAAGAAGGAATTGATGACCAAAGTATGTTTTAATTAATTTTTTTAATCAAATATACCATATATTCTTGTACATAAGTTGAATTTTTTTCAAAAAATTTTTGAAGAAGGGAGTTGGCTTATATACAAAGTAGTCAGAAATCAAAAAAATTTTTGCAAGATCATAAGATTTGCTGGTTCAGTTATGCCATATTCCTGCCAGCCATATGATCCACTATATTTATTCTAACAAAGATCATCTTATTGATTGTTTTGAGTATTTTGATTAAAAATATGTGGATATGTATAACTATACATTAATCAATATTTTGTAGATATTTAAATATTGGATACTGCACAAATATGATCAATTTGTATTTTGTAGTTAGATTTAATGAATGATCTGGGCCATCTTATCATGTCTATTTGCAGTCCATTATTATTATACAAAAGATTTCTATTTACAAAATAGCAATATTAATTTTAATTTACAAAATTTATCATAAAATATTTGTTAATAATAAATAATATTTTAATTTATCAATATTTTATAGGTTATTTTCAAGTTTTTAAACCAGTAATTCAATCTGTCATGGAATTCTATCAGCCAACTTGTATTGTATTGCAGGTATGAATATTAAGTAAAAATTATTAAATATATTATATACAAATAAGAAAAACAAAGTATTTAGCAAATTTAATTAAAAGAGTTTACATGTGCATTTCTTATTAAAATTTTTCACCTTTGTGCTTTTTTGCATTCCTATAGAACAGGATAAGTATGCCATAAAAATTTAAATTTTAACATAATCTTATTACAAAATAAAAGAGTGCTGTTTGCAGGTCCTTGGGACCTTACACTGCAACATGATAATATGAGGCTGCATACTGATCATTTAACAAACCAAGTTTTTGCTAATTTGCAATAGGAATAATCACCTCATCCACCAATGTTGCTGATTTAGTGAAAAGTGATTATCATTTGTTTGTGGAAATGAAAAAATTATTGTAGTGCGAGCATTTTCAATTTCTTAATGAGGTGAAAATTGTAATTATTAGAGAAATAAAAGATACTTCCTTAAATTTATTTGAAGATACAATAAGACCTGTTTAATGCAGGGATACGTTCCAAGGAAACAAAGTTCTAAATGAAACAGCATTAAACAACAACATTTTAACATGTAAATAATGAGGATTGGTGAAACAGGACAGTAAATAAAAAATATATACATACTTTTTTTTTATTTTATTTTGTAATGTGTATTATTACTATTGTATTGCATTAATATACACATTAAATTGTAACATGTATTATTACTATTGTATTACATTAATTATAGACATTACCTTTTTTTATTTTGTAACATGTATTATTACTATTGCATTACATTAATTATAGGCATTTTATTGTTAATATCGATTTGTATTCATAAATCATTCATGAAAAAATTCTTAAAATTAGAAAAAAAGTTTTAAATTATTCATAAATCATTCATGAAAAAATTATTAAAATTAGAAAATAAAAAGTTTTAAGAACAAAAAGCAGTAATCAGCTTGCAGTAAACTATAAACAACAAAAAAATATTGATGGAAAAAGGCCAAATGGCCAAGTTGTCACCAGGATGGTGACAACTTGGCCATTTGGCCACTATTATTGCAAAATCATTGATGGATGATGTCATAAGTACAATTTTTGTTTTAAATAAACCACCATCATAAGTATAGATCATCACAAGTCAGGAACCTCTTGTATATTTAGATCAAAAAATTTTCCTTGTTCAGAATGTTTATACCAATAGTTATTTAACAAAGTTGTTATGACATTATTCCAGTATGAAAATGTTTTTAACTGAATTTAGTGTCCAAATAGAGTAAAACATTATTGTATTATCTAAACAATTTCTATCTACTATAGATATTTCTACATAAAACAAGAAATTTTTTCCAAAAAATTTCTGAAAGGGATTTTGGTTTATATATATATATATACAATCAAAAAATTAGAAAAATTTTTGAATAAAATAAGGACATAATAAATGTTGATATTAAATCAGTATGCTTTAATAGTGCAAATTATTTACAAATAATTACACAAATAATGAGTATTTTCAATCTCAACACAAAGAGAGACCATCTTCAAGTTGATAAAGAAACAGTACTCATTATTTGTGTAATTATTTGTAAATAATTTGCATTATAAAAGCCTGGTTGACTTAGTGTTACCAATTTTGATAAGAAAACAGTGGAAATAGTCATATATTGATTACAAGTTACTTTAATATACAATTAAAATTGGTACAGTACTGCATCTACTGCAAGGACGTAACTATGAGTGGGCCCGGGTGGGCATGGTCCATGCATTGAAAGTTCTGGCCCAACCCTGAATATATAACCCAAAATGTAAAACTGAAAACTGCAAGAGTTCAACTCCACATAACCCAAGATGCCTTGAGTGTTGTAAAAATGAAAATTTATAACCGAATACATTATTTATTTAATCATTCCCTTCACCCTACAAAACAATATAAATATTGGTTGACTCCTTTAATAAGCAGAATAAGCTGTATTATATACTCTACATGTTCTGTTCCAAAACGATCGAGATGTTTTTCTCTAATCTGTAAGTTGGCACTGAAAGAAAGTCAATCTTGTAAGAATAGAATTGGGACACATTGGAAGATAAATAATTGAGTGGAAGATTACTATTGACATATTTTGAAATCATTTTAATAATCTGGTATATTCATCTTTTTAAATAATGAATGTTCTAATAAATAAATATATACTCCAATGAAAATTCATCATTCAGTTTTTTGAATAAGTCAAAAATATCAATGGAATGGAAGGCAGCAGTGATGTCAAAAAACAAACCTGAGTATTAAAATGATTTTCCCAATTCTTATATACAGGGTGTTTTCTAGCACCCATACCACCCTTTTTTCTTGGAAAAGTGATGAGATAGGAAATAGGGAAAAAATTTTGATTACTAAAGTATACTTGAAGAATCGAATGGGCATGATAAAAATTTTGTGGGCCCATCGGAAGTAGGAGCACAAGGCGTCAACTATGAAATCTCCAATGGAAACCAATGCCAATTTTGGCATAATTGGATAGAACTGTGAAATACAAACAACTTTTGTTTTGAAAGTTTTTTAATATCACTTACTGATTGTGAGATATCACAAAAAAAAAGATGCCTCCACACATACCTGTGGTAGAATAATCAAACACTATACGAGTTATCTGAAGAACAGGCTTTATTCTAATAAAATGCAGGTACAGATTCGATTACATTAGATTGAGAGAGCATACAGTAAACGCTGGACAGCTGTTGAGAAGACTCGTACACAAGTGGCAAGATTATGACAGAGGCGAATGTTGCCAGTAGTAGGAGAATGGGGAAACTGAATAGTGTTGCCACAACACTACATTCTCCCCCACTCAAATTACAATTGGTAGTCACTAAGATACGAAGGGAGATGAAGAATCTTAATGGAATAGCGGACTTCAGATGGTTCCACGCTCCTAACAGGGGGTTCAACTTCCTGCTTGTCAGATGTGGAGCGAGCTTGATGGTCAGACATGACTGAGTTAGCTGGTTCAGAAGAGAAGGATGTGGGATATGAGGGTGAGATACTGTCAGTTTCAGAGACTTTGTAGCTGCCGATTCCATGAGGAGCTGGATTCCGTAAGGTAACTATAGATTCCCTGCCATCTGGGAATCTCATGTGTGCATAGAGGGAGTTGGCTTCCAGAAGGTGAGCTTCTTCAACCAACGGATCATACTTGCTCATGCGATTCTGTTTGCGTACAAGGATGGGCCCTGACGACAGAAGCCATGAAGGGAGGCTGGTGCCGTTTCCTGAATGTCTGGAATGTTTAAAAAACATTTGTGTGGAGTAGAATTCATAGCGGTACAGAGGAGAGATCGTACAGCGTGGAGTGCCGAGTCTAGAACAATTTCCCATTGATGAGTGTTTAGATTACGTGAACATAAAGCTAGAGATATTGTCTTCCAAATGATGCCATTATATCTTTCCATGAGGCTGTTACCTTGCAGATGGTATAGTGCAGTAAAACTGGAGTTAACTCCCAACAATGTTAAGAAGGAGCGGATTTCTTTAGATATGAAAGCAGAACCACGGTCGGAATGTATGTAGGATGGCGTCTCGAATATGGAGAATAACTGTTGCAAACATTTGATGACAGTGGCGCTACTGACATTGGGACAAGGGAAGGCAAACGGGAACCTTGAATATTCATTGATTATAATAAGCAGATAGCAGTTGCGAGTGCTTGAAAGCAGAGGACCCTTGAAATCTACGTTGATACACTCGAAAGGTGCAGTAGCTTTGATAAGATAATGGCGTGTGGACAGGAATCTGGGTTTGACTTTGGCGCAATTAGAGCAAGCTGCCATTACCTTTTTTTACGTCATCCACCGAATAAGGGAGGTTCTTACTCTGGATCCAATGATAGAAGCGGGTTATCCTAGGATGGCACAATGAAGTATGGAGCTGGTTTAACTTCTCTAAGTTGAACGTTATGCAACAGATCCAGAACAATGCATCAGCTGCCAAATTGAGAATGCCTAGACAATAATGTATGTCAAACTTATAACAGGATAAGATAATGGCGTGTGGACAGGAATCTGGGTTTGACTTTGGCGCAATTAGAGCAAGCTGCCATTACCTTTTTTTACGTCATCCACCGAATAAGGGAGACTCAAGACGCCACCTCATAATTATCTTGTTCTTGATTTTTCTATTCCTTTTGTCTCAGAACATAAAGGCAACTGAGCGCTGATCTGTGATTAGTGTGAAGTGGTGACCAGATAGCAAGTGTCTCAATTTCTTGATAGCTTCAACCATAGCATAAGCTTCCTTCTCTATACTAGAATGCTTTCTCTCACAATTGTTTAATGTTCTAAAGAAGAATGCAACAGGTCTGTTCTTTTGAAATAGCATTGCACCGATAGCTGTGTCTGAGGCATCGATTTCCAGTACAAGTGGAGAATCGTAAGAGATGGGAGCTTTCATGGAGTGGGCTATTTCAAATTTTAATTTGTCTAAAGTTTGAAGAACATCAGCCTTCAAGGGAAAACTGTTGACTTGTGTTAGTGTTAAAATTTTTCTACTGAACCCTTTTACCCAAAGGGCAAAATGTGCAAACATACCAATTACGAAGCTTTGCTGAAAGGGTTAGGGAACTCCATTAACGGTTTGAGACGCTCGGAATCCAGATGGATCGATCCTTCTTCTATTTGGTAGCCGAGAATTTTAACAGATCTAGTAGCATAGACAGACTTGTCCTTATTGAGGGAGAGGTTGTACTTCTTAACCATTTCTAGGAAATGTGCAAGTTGTTATGCTCTTCGCACATTTTGCCACAGATAGTGACATTGTCTAAATAGGTATAAGTATCTGTTAGATTTTCTTCAGTGATTAACCTGTTTATGACACATTGAAAAGCGGTGACACCATTCGTGAGACCGAAGCTAATAACCTTGAATTGCCACAATCGACCGCATGCTTCGAAAGCAGTAAAGTGGCGATCTTCTTCCGGCATCGGGATTTGGTGATAAGCTCTGTGCAGATCCATAGTACTAAAGAATTTGTACTAGGCTATACTGTTGATTAATTCCTCTATGTTGGGCACAGGAAAGGCATTGAGTTCAGTAAACTTATTTATTGTTCTTGAATAGTCAACTACTTATCTTCTTTTGTGTGTGCGTTGCACTATGAATACTTGAGCCCTCCAAGGAGATATACTTTCTTCAATGAGATTGTCTTTGGAAAGTTTATTTACTTCAGATCGTATGAATCGTTTTTGGACGAAGAATGAAGATCGTTTTTGGAGAATTTTCTAGACTTTGTAGCTATAGGATGTATGTCCAGTGATAAATGTGTGAATAGTCTGACAGGCGGTACTAGGGCCAAAGGAGATGCACATACTATCAGATTGTTACCAGGGCCTCCAAAGGAGAAGGACACATTGTTGAGTTGTGATAAAAAACTCATGTCCTATTATGACGTCTGCACAAAGATTAGCAAGGACAGAAAAAAGGACAGATTCGTACAATTGTCTCTTTATAGTTAACGACAATTTACAATTTCCTAATGTTGTAGTGCAGAGTGAGTTGGTTGCCATGGTAACTTGAGCTTGTTTCCCATAAATCTTAAATCCATGGTCAGAGGTAAACTTATAATCTATGAAATTCTTAGAACTGCCAGTATCCACTAAGGCTATCATTTTTACAGATTTGATGGTTATTCTGATAGTGGCTTTGTCTAGTGAAGAGGGTAAAGCTGCTGCGGTAATCATAGCAGCTGACATCAATTAGTTTTTCTTTCTATAAACATGAACAAAGTGACCTTTAGTTTGGCAAAATTCTTTCAAAAAAAAAAAGTTGCAGAATTCCTCTTTAGTGGGGCATTTATTCTATCCAGCTAATTGCATTAATTACGTATTGTGTAATATGTGCAAAGGATGCATTTTTTCACAGCTTGTAAAGAACGAAGATAAATCTAAATATATGATATTTGCCTTACATAATAGAAATATCAGCAGCAACAAACATATTAATACACATTTTATTCCAGTAGAATCTCATAAAAATCTTGGTTTAATTCTGTATAAACGACTGTCCTACAAGTTTCATATTACAACATCATAAATCAATTAAGTAGAAAATATGCTTTTACATCAAGATATTTCGCAAGAGTAAAGGATAAACATATACTTCAAACTTGGTTTCATGCTGCATTTGTATCTTCTGTAGTGTATGGCATACAACTATATTCTGCTGGACTCGTATCAAGTCTAAATCATTTGAATGAAGTATGAATCATATTGTCAAAAAAATAAATAGTATACATCTGTCAAATACTCAAGACTCAATCGCAAATATTTTACATTTACCAACTATTGAAGAATTGAGAAATAAACATGATTTTCAAATGCTAATGAAAGGAAATCTACAACCTGAAATTATAAACTATAATGTGCCCCAGATCAAATCACGAAAAACAAATTTGCTCCATATTAAGAAAAAAAAGCTTGAAAAATCTCACAAATCCTTCTTTGTAAGAGCTTGTAAGACATTCAATTCTTTGTAACAATAATTAGGGGGTCACCCAAATTTACCTTTTGTGGTAGGGTGTATATGTATATAAATAAATAAATAACATTTTATTTTAATTTTAAAGGACAGAGGCTTAACTCAAAGGTATAGCCATAGTTGAAAAGGAAGTGAGAAGAGTTAAGTTATAGCAAAAAGGATCTTGCTGAAGGAGTGAGCAAGGCACTAGGGGGAAAATAGGGTGGGAAGCAACCAGCACCAGGCAGGTTCATGGCATCCTGCATCAACGATTATTAAGACCAATAAAAAAAAAGAATACATTGGAGTAAGTAAGATGTGGGAGTAAAGTTACATTGTTGCTATTTGCAGATTAATCAATATCAGAGTTGCAAAACAAATTAACAGAAGTAGAGATGAGTCTAGTTCCAGATAATCTACTTTCGGAGGTTTGAAAAGGCTGTAGTCACCACGTTGAGGGCACCAGATGATACAAACACACAACACTAAGCAGAATCAGAGCACAAGAAGTAGAATGATCAAAAAGACAGCAATTGAGATTTCAGGTGGTGCAGATTAACATATAGACACAACACAAAAGAAGGCTTGAAGCTCACTAAGTTGGTTGATAGAAAACGCATCAGATGAAATTATGAGGGGAAAAGTGACACACACAGACATCACACTAAAGCAAACTTGAAGTACAAGACACTAAAATCACACAGAGTTGGAGTACAGTGGGGACGAGGAATACTAAATGCTATTGTCACTCGGGGTAGTGGTTATGAAGTAAGTGGTGATCCACTTGGAGTGCAGAAGTAGAGGAGAGGAACCTTTTGAGGGCCAAGAAGAGGTCCTTGTTATCAAGAAGTTGGTTTGGTTTGCAGAACCAGTTGTGTCCAGCGAGTAAGGTAGTTATAATGAGGTTGTGTCTATCAGTGTTAAAGAGATCACAATTGAAAAGAAGGTGAAAAGGGTCCTGGGGTTCCTGGGATTCACAGATACACATTTCCTCAATGTCATGGCCAAAGCGGTGAAGATAGGTCTTAAATTTCCTATGACCAGTCAAAAGTTGGGTGGTGTAGAAGTCAGGTTAAAATGAAAATCCCTGCCAAAGTGAATCAATAAAAATATAGAATTCGAAAAAACCGCGTTATATTGGAACAGCATTAAACGAGGCAGCATTAAGAGGGGTTTTACTGTATTCAAATTTGATCGAAATCAATACAACACTGCAAATTCTACAAATGCAGTGGGAAACGGAGGGGAATATGGATGGTTTACGGCTATTCTCTTTCTGTTTTTAAACTTTTTTTTATTATTTTTTTAATATTTCAAATAAAAAATGTCGTAATAATGAAATTTAATCAGAACTCAAAATTATAACGAAAAGAATTTCTGCACTAATCACATAGGAGTATCAATGCAACAAATTCCTGCGATTTTGGATTTATGTAAGAATAACAGTTTGGAAAACCATGCCAAAGTGAATCAATAAAAATATAGAATTTGAAAAAAACAGCATTAAGTGGGATCTTACTGTAATCTAAAAACTTGTTTCATACTGGAAAAAATAAGTAGCTTTTAATAGGGACTACATGAAAAACTAAATTTTAATATTGATGAAATAAATAAAATTAGAGACAATTTCCTTGAACTTTGCAAATAGTCTTCATAGTATACTCGACCGATATTGTTATATCGTTGAGATGTTTGTCATTGATAAAGTAAACTCATGCAAAAACAAGTAGCTTCTTAAGTCATATCCTATCATTTAAATAATTTTGGCAACAGTTAAAATTTCCTATTTCAACTATGTTTTCATTAATGTTTGAGATATGTTTGAATGGATTGTCAGAGGAAATAAGATAACCTAAAAATACACTGTCAAGAGTAAAATAATCTAATACTATGTTGCACATCTTTGTTTCCATGGTAAATTCATGTGATGATAAAATATTTTTTGAGTATTCCAGAGCAGTTATAAGAAAACATTTTCAGGCATCTTGTGTGATTCCTTGTGACTAGTGATGTGTAGATATATTTATTCTGAATGCACACATCTGAAAACAGTCAATAATCTGGAAAGTTATTATTGTGTTGAAATCTTCAATATTCCATACTAAAAAGTGGAGAGAAAAAAGGTAAAGTAAAGAAATTAGAAAGTAGAAATAAAAGTAGAGGTAAGAATTCCCGTGTGAGCAGGTTACCAGATCATAAGAAGCCATATTATGCTTCACAATATGCTTCTCTGAATATTTTCTGCATTTCTTAAGATATTTAGTGATTTTGATTTTATAAACAAGCCATCTTAATAATAGTTCATTCACATTTCTGGATATGTAAAATAAAAGTTTGACCATAAGATATTCTGTATTGGAAGTCCTCCATCTTGTTTACAGTTTTAGCATACTAGGTATCTGGTAAACTCAAAATGAACATTTTTGCTGTATTGTTTGAGTTTCCATATATTATAAACTGCAATTTTAAGCTGTGATTGATATTTACAAAATTGATTTTATTTCTTTAAATAAATAAATGCAAATAGTTTGTTGAATTTTGCATTTAATTCATATTTTAGAAGATTTTTTTCTCATTGCATACTCCAAGCAAGAGGGATAGAGCTTACAGGCATTTTAAAAAAACGTGAAAGAACATGGCTATTCAGTAAACTTTATGTGGAAATTATATGAATCACTATGATCTGAGCCATAATTTTAAAGCTTTTCCAAGAGAAGACCAGTCACAGAGTGATTTCCCATATCTAATTGTCCTCTATGATTTGTGCAATATGAACATAATGAAGCACTATATATGAGATTAGAAAAGAAGCTAATGCCAAAACAGAATCCAACTCTTTTCAACATATTGAGAAATGACAAAGATTGCTATGATAGAGAGTTCATTCTGGATGTATATATTACCCATACAAAATAAAGATATCACAAAGGAATATGTGGGAATGACAAAAAAAATCTTAAAGGCATGCTGTCAGAGCATGAATCAGATATAAAGAATGAATGTTTAAGCACAATACTAGCAATTAGGTTTTATGAGCAGAGATAAAAATCGATTGGTAGAAAGCTAAAGTTATTCACAAATTCATAAAGTTAATAACTGCAGGAATAATAAAGTTACTGCTGCAGTTATTCAAAATATGGAGAAACTGCAGGAAGGGCTTGGTGAGTGAGGCTATTGTGATTTTAGAAAGGAGCAAGCACAGGAACAAGATTAACAACCAGAAGAGAGATTATGTAATACTGAAAATTTGCAGTCAAGAAAACCACATAAGATTATATGCCTGATGAATGTCTCTGCAGAAGGAAATACAGATCTGACAGTTGCTTAAAGACTTAAATATTAAACAAAAAATTATTTAGTTTCAAGTTAGTAATTATTTACATTAACACCATAAATTCTATACATGTATGCCTTAATTGTGAAACCATGCCAATGAGAACTCAAGCGTATAGCTTAAAATTTATTTTAAACATTTTTCGAATGTGGCTCCCTTTGTAGTTAGAACTGTTATTTTGTATTTGAATTTGTTCTTGCTATATTGTAAAGCTGTTAACTTTGTGTGATACTGAAAATGGTTGAATACTACTGAAAATGTTATACATTTGTAGTTGAATGGGAATATTAAAAGACTTCTTTAGTGCTTGTAATTGGTTTTTCTGGAGTTATATTTAAGCAGTTAAGTTATTGTAATTTCTAATATGTAAAATAACTGTATTTGAAATCATAAATTCGATACAAAGCAGTTAATCCATCTAATAGATGAGAATAAAAGCAAAATAAACAGACAAGAGTATGAGGAAAAAAATATACTGTAATGGTGGAAGAGAATTGTTACCAAAGTTACATACCATCAGATCTGCTTTTTACACATATTCAGATTCATGCATACAATGTTCACTCTGAACATCATATACAGTAAATGCTTTACAATCAAGTTGCTCATGTGCAATAAAATGCAGGAATTTCAATTTTACAATATCATAAATTTCAGGATAATTTTGTATTTATTTGTATGAAAATGAATTGGTCCCAAATATTTTAACTGTATATCATGGGAAAACATAAAATGTGATGATAAAATTTTGATTATGCTGTATCAGAAAGTATAGACAATTCTGAATTTACTATATCAAGCAAGAATTTTTAGAGCTTAAAATTAATATATTTTAAAGATTTCATATTGTATATATTCATATATAAGATAATCCTCCTTACTTCAGATCTTAAAAATCAGTAAAATTTGAAACCTGTGTACAAGATGACTGCCAAAATTTAACAATTAGAATAATATATTCATTGAAATAGATAATTATTTTTGTAAAGTTTTGAAAATTATAAATCTAGTTCATCATTAAACTAAATGAGAACGTGGACAAAATGTGAGGCTTGTAACAATGAAATGTTATGTTATGACAGTAAGGGCACATTTGTGACATAGTGTATCTGATTGTATTTTGCAAATATACAACTTTATTAAAGTGTTTGTACAGCAAAAAAATATCAAAAGAATTTTAAACATTTCCATCATTTCTGAATTTCAACGAAATTATTTAATATTTAAATAATAATAAAATCAGAATCAAAATGGAAAATGTGTACAACTGATAGAGATGAAAAGCTGAGCAGTATACATGCAATCACTGGAAAGACAAATAATGTTTGAAATCAGTGCAAAATAATAATCCTTATTTGATAAATAATCACTATAATCAGTATTATCAGGAAATGATCAAATTGTTGATCACAATAAAGAGAAATGACTCTTGATAATATTAGCCAATGATACAAAGAGAAATAGTCATTGTGTTTACTTGTTAAACAAGATTATACACATTTTTGATTTTATTTGTGAAATGTTTGATAAATTAATATTTTCATATGCATTTAAATAGGAACATAATTCTCCTTTTATCTCACGCTGCCAAATGATATATTGTTAGCAGGAAGAAACACAACACAATACTTTATAAATTTTAAAATGCATTTATATAGTATCTAATATGTAATACACATGAAAATATTAATTTATGAATAACCATACATATCTATATATTTTAATAGAATCAATAAGATCTTTGTTGGGAATAAATATAGTGGTTTGCAAGGCTGGTGCAAAGGTATGAAGAAATCCTGTGAATACAAAGATTTTTCCAATTTTTAACTTCCACAAATATAAGTTGATCTTTAATTTATAAAATTTTATTTTTTTTACTTTACAAAATTTTTCAGCTTTTATACCAATATATAAAGTAACAATTCAATGTGGGATGATCCGATTGGGGGATGCACAATAGACCATTGTTGGTCGCGGTGCATGGGCTGGGTAGGCTCCTCCCTGTCTTTACTACTACTACTAACAATTCAATGTAAGGTGTAAATTAATTATTTTTATGTAAATTTATGCATAATTAAGAATTTATTAAAAATAGTGTTTTATATCAAAAACAAGCATTAATTTTATAGAAAATGACTTACTTCTTATTTATCAAATTAAATAGAAGAAAATAATTATACAATGAAATAGGAAAAAAAAACTAGCACTAATATCAGCTAAGTTAGTCCAGAAAATACTTTATTAACAAACATATATTACTAACGTTTTCGGCTCTACACCATCTTCAGGTAGATTGTTCTAAAGATTTGAATAAAATTTGAAGAATAGAAGGAATAAGTAACAATGTTGCTATGGCAACCACTTTTCATTACAAAAAGTTAAAAATTAGCAATTACATATAACTGAGTTTAACTACTACAATTAAAATAAATGAAACAAATCTATAACATAAATAATAAACATATTAAAATACAACAAAAAAATTTTATTATTAAAGTTTATAAATTAGTTATTCAGATTTTAAAAAGTCTCAATTATTTTCTTTATTAATCACATATCTCCATGGGTGGGGCAGCAAACGTTTTCGGCTCTACACCATCTTCAGGTAGATTGTTCTAAAGATTTGAATAAAATTTGAAGAATAGAAGGAATAAGTAACAATGTTGCTATGGCAACCACTTTTCATTACAAAAAGTTAAAAATTAGCAATTACATATAACTGAGTTTAACTACTACAATTAAAATAAATGAAACAAATCTATAACATAAATAATAAACATATTAAAATACAACAAAAAAATTTTATTATTAAAGTTTATAAATTAGTTATTCAGATTTTAAAAAGTCTCAATTATTTTCTTTATTAATCACATATCTCCATGGGTGGGGCAGTTCCCAGGCGATTTTTTTCATTCACTAGGTTTTCTTCTCTACTTCTCCTTAAAATTTCTAATGACTCCATGATGGTAGGTCGTGTTCCAAGTTTTACTGGTTTTATGATTGTTGCTTCATCCCATAGTACTGTTAAATCCCTACTATATGCTTCCACTGCTAAGGATGTTGATAGGTTGGCCTGTTTAATATCTCATTTATGTTCATCAATTCTTTTCTCTAGGTTTCTGTTTGTGACTCCTATGTATGCAAGATGGTCTTGTGTGCGTTCATCTTTGATTGGAATTTCTTTTTGTTAATTGCAGTAGTTAAAAATTAGCAATTACATATAACTGAGTTTAACTTTTTGTAACGAAAAGTGGTTGCCATAGCAACATTGTTACTTATTCCTTCTATTCTTCGAATTTTATTCAAATCTTTAGAACAATCTACCTGAAGATGGTGTAGAGCCGAAAACGTTAGTAATATATGTTTGTTAATAAAGTATTTTCTGGACTAACTTAGCTGCTATTAGTGCTAGTTTTTTTTTTTTTTAAGTATTTGAGTTCAAGCAGTTATTAAAGCCTTATTACGTTATACAATGAAATGTTTTCATCTCACATGAGTCATCATCAGCACATAATATCAAGTTAAATACATTTAGATTCTTTTATGTTACAATTATTTAAATCTATAAACAGTTGTATTCTAATAACAGAAGATTTAACTTGTGCTATTTGCTGATGATGACTGTTCGAATTGAAAACATTTCATTGTATAATTACTTCTTTTTATTTAATTTGATAAATAAGAAGTAATTTTTATTTTCTGCCTAATTAGTACTTGCTTTGATAGAAAGTAAGATAAAGGTAGATGATATTCAGTACTTTAATAATAAAATAAATTGAGAGCAGTAAATTGTGTAATGAATGTTTTACCAGTCATCATTATGTCAATTACTAATTAATTTAACTATGGGTAGTCCTCAACTTATCACTTGGTGATAAATTCATTAATTCTGTGATTGGTTAATGCAATTCAATAGGTTCAAGTACCTAATCCAACAATAAGATATACAGAAAGCATCCTTTTTTTGTATCTGATTCTTGTAATTTTGTGTTCTTTATGTTCATCAAGATAATATATAATGTCCTAGTAAATATTAGAAGTGAGAAATCCATAAATTTTGGGTACTTTTGACTTCTGACCATTCCAGTTTGGTTTTGAACTTTCAACAGCAAAGTTCAAAACCAAACTCCATTGTAAGTCGAGCACTACCTTTATATCTTCCCCTCTATAATTCCAGAATTTAAAAATTTTATTCACTTTTTCCCTCTTTGATTTAATTTAATTTTGTTTAAAAACCTTTGATTCTAGTGTGGAGCTGATTCTTTAGCTGGAGACAGATTAGGATGTTTTAATTTGAGTATAAAAGGACATGGGTAAGTTGAAAAGATGCTTTAATTATATAAAATTTTTGTTCTGAAAAGAATTTATAATTTATATATTATATATAAGGTGTATCTGAGTTCACATACCATCCTTTCTTCTCAGAAATGCAATGAGATAAAAAGCAGGGAGAAAAATTTTTATTACCGAAATCTATCCCAAGAATTGAATGGTCATGTTAAAAATTTTGTGGACTCTCCAGAAGTAGAGGTGCTAAGGGTCAACTTTGAAAATTCAAATGGAAATATATGTTGATTTGGATACAATTGGATAGAACTATCAAAAACAAACAACTTTGCATGTGATGCTAAAAAATTTCTCAAGCAAGTTTGCAAGATATCACAAAAAAATGCTACTACTTGTAACACTGATTGGGCTATTCAAAAAATAATAATCTGTGAGAGAATTAAGAAGGAGGATTTCCTAAATTATTTCAGTCTTTTATGTACCTGCTTATCCATCCTCTTATGGATACTATATAAATAAAAATGCTTTTGGAAATATGTTAGTCTTTGATTTAAGACTGCTTGATTTACAGTCACTGATATTTATGATGGTGATGTCATCGATAAATTCTGTGATTGCTCACTACAATTGACAAAGGGTTCAAATTCTTGAGCAATGGCCTACTATTTACAAAAAGCATCTTTTTTGTCTCTGGTTGTTGTATTTTTATGTTTGTTATTTTTATTACAATAAAGTGGAATGTAATAATAAATAATGGTAGTGAGTAATCTATAAATTTTGGGCATTTCCAACTTATAATCACTCTGATTTACAATGACCTGTATTCTATTTTCAGTTCCATTGAATGAACTATAGTATGGTAGTCAAGATGAGTATGTAAATAAATTAATTTTTCCAATAAATATCAATTCATAAAGAAATGATAATGATAAAAAAACCAGAATCAGAAATGTTATTGTATTTAACTTGAAAGTTTGATATGATTATCATATATATCTTATAAATATATGAATTAATATGTAAAATTAGAATAAATTTCCATTCGTACATAGTAAAAAAAATCATAATACTAGGCTTCTTTTTATGGAATTACAGATAATCTTGACTTACGATGGTGTTTTATTCGAACACAGCTGTTGCAAGCCATAAATGCCAAAAATTTATGAATTATTCATTTTATATTTATTAGAACAGTGCACATTATCTTAATAAACATAACAAACACCAAATTGCAAAAATTAGACACAAAAATGGAAATTTTCTACATATCAGACCATTGAGTCAGGGATTCGAATTCATGTAATTGCACTGATCAATCACAGAATTCATTGATTATACCACCGTTGTAAGTGGTAATGAATGATTGTAAGTCAAAGACTATATGCATATACAGAAATGGAACCTAATCTATCAAACTAAATCCTTGATAATTTAATGAAAATTTTAATAATTGTAAATAATTTAGACTAATGTGAGTACCATCTTGTAATGGATATCTTCTTGAAGTTTGGTTGGTGAAAAGTTTATATACAAAAATGCTTAAAGTTTATTTAAATAAATAGAAATGACTAAAATAAAATTTCATAAATCAATTTATCTTCCTATATTTCTGATAATATCAACAACTCCATCTTCTACATTTTCATAGAGAAAATACTGTATATAGGATTATCATTGAAAATCCTATTATCTTGGACCAAAATTTATTACTATAAATTAAATTTTTTAGATTTAAAAAGATAGAAAGTAAAGGTTATTGTAATTATTTTTAAGCAGTGAAGTGTGTGATGATAATTATTTTAAAGCAATTTATAAGCAGATGATCATTATTCAGCTCGTAAAAATCTTTTGTCATATATGATTCTATAAGATATTGATTTGAATCATTAATAATAATAATAATTAATCTCTATTCTTAATATTATACTATCTTAGTAAATGATTTTGTTATTTAAATTATTTCTTCAATAAATATTTAGTATTTAATCTTGAAATATTTAATTTTTTCTAGAGAATGTGTTAAATTTGTTAAAGAATTAAATCTTCCATTGCTTGTTCTTGGAGGTGGTGGTTACACAGTTCGTAATGTAGCTCGATGTTGGACTTATGAAACTTCATTATTAGTAGATGAAGCTGTCAGCAGTGAAATACCTTATAATGGTAGAATTTTTATGGATTATTAAAATTAGCTTTTCTTTAATAATTATTAAAGAAAGATTATTATAGTAGAATAATCTATATTAATGTTAATAATAAAAAATTAGTTATTACAGATATGAGGCAATTTTATAAGCAAATATAATTTGTATCATACTTTTAGATAGTTATGGGATAGTATTACTATATACACTTCATCTTTCATAGCACAGTAAGTCATGATCCTATCCCAAAAGGCTCCTTACTTTGAAAACAGAGTTATGGATTTCAGAATTTAGGATTGATGATACTCATCTTATATAGAGTATTTAAAAATGTAATCTAATTTAAATAATTTTTTTTTAGAATATTTTGAATACTTTGCACCTGACTTTACATTGCATCCTGAAGTTGTTACAAGGCAAGAAAATGCAAATAGTAAACAGGTATATTATTTTATTATTTTAAATATTTTTGAAAATGTTTATCATATATACTCATGTATAAGTTAATTCCTGGTTTCAGAATTTAAAAATTAATAAAAATTGAAACCTATATATATTTGCCAATCTTAACTTTCATATATTAGAACAATATGGTATTTATTGAAATAAATTGATAATTTCTTTTATAATTTAAAAAATTTTCCAAATCCACTTCATTATTAGAATAATTATGACTACATAGATAAAATTTCAGACTTATAGCATTGAAATATCATGACAAAATGAGAAAAGAAAGTTGGATTGAGAACAGGATGCAATGGTATCATATTATATCATATATGATACAGTTTTATTGAAGTATTTAATTGACAAAAAAAATATCAAAAAATATTTAATAAAATTTAAACAATGAAGAAAATTGGAGATAAAACATACAATTAAAATTTTTCTGCAGTTGATGGAAGTGGAAACGTGAACACTGCATGCATTCCCCAGAAGCACAAATATTATGTCCAAAATCAGCAACAAAATAACCATCCCATATTTTCTAGATAATTAGAACTATCAGAAAATGCCCAAATTATCAATCAGAAATATCATATATAGATTGTTACATTTCCATTTTATATTAACTGATAATACATAAGAGTGACATCGTATTTATTCATTAAAAAAGATCAGTCTACAAATTTCCAATATTATTTGTGAAGTGTCCATTAAAATAATAAGTTTGAATTTGTTTAAAATATGAACATTCATCCATCTGCACATTTTTATAAATAGAATTGAAAAGAAATAAGTATTTTTAGGAATAAATATGCAGATCCTGCTATAATTATAGGACATACTTGATAATACAAAGACAATGTTACACGATTTATGTATATCTAATCATATTTGTGTAGTATATAATATTTAAATACTTACAAAAATATTAAATTATGTACAGTCATATATATCCACTTATTTTTAAAAAAAAAATTGAAAGAATCAGTAAGATAATGATCTCCATATTGAACCGTTACTACAATCTAGAGACCTGGTGAAGATAATGATCTTTGTTAGAAACAAATATGACATATCAAAACAAGTATGATGTAAAGGCATGACTAGAATTATATACTGGTCATGCCTTTTACCAAATTAAAATTTATAAACACAACTGAGCCAGCAAATATTATATCTTCAAAAAATTTTCTGATTTTTGACTGCTCTGTGAATAAGCAATATTCCTCTCTTCAAAATTTTTTCAAAAGAAATTTCTCTGCTTATACATGGGTATACATAGTAATTAACTTTACTGTATTTATATTTTAAATAAAAGATAATAAATAAAAATATGCCATATTTATCAAAAAAATTCTCCAATAAATGCTTTAAAATAAAAATATGAGTAAAAATACATTGTCACATTATATTCCAGTATGTAATATTATTTTTAATGTGGACAAGAATAAATTTTACTAAGAAATTTTTAACATATCATTATAAAAGAATTCTAAAATTAGTAAATGAAAGATAATATATCAGAAATCAATAAAGAATTAGATGAAAAAATGTTCAGTTCTTAGCACTTTTTAGTAAGAAAGGTTTTTATCCATTTTGTAACTTTTGTTTTTGCTCTTGCCAACTTTACTGATTCATATTTTTTTAAATTATTTGCTTCCAGTATGCCTCCTATTTTACAGATTTCTGTAGAAAAAAATCCCCGATTCAAAGGATATAGCAAAAAGCCTTAGTAACCTGGCCAATACTATATGTTACAAATCATATTTTCAATTTGAAGGTAAATTCTACAAACAGACAAGGAGTATTAGTGGGTAGCCCTATAGCTGTCATACTTGCGGAACTAGTTCTAAGACATATGAATGACATAAAAATGAATGAGATAAAAACAGAAATAGTGTTCTATACTAGATATGTGGATGATGATTTCATCATATGGTGAAACCAGGCAAAGAATAAGAAAATCATAGACTCACAAATCATAACCTAGGTCTGAGATTAAACTTAGAACAACAAAACAGTACAATCATACATTTCCTAGATGTGCAAATAATAATAATGAAAGGGAAATGCATAACTTCTGTGTTAGAAAACCAATATATGAACTAATCCTCATCCTCTCTTGATCAAATGATCCCTACTTCTATAAATGTGCAGCATTCTGTGCTGCCTTCAGGAGGATTTTTACACACTGCATAGAAGAATGTGAGAGAAAGAGGATGAAAAGATTATAGACTATGAAAGAGAACATGAATATTTGATGAATTTTATGAAGGGCATATATAGAAGAATAAATAACATATATGAGAGAGCAAATAATAATAATGAAATAGAGAGAGACACGAACAATGAACAAACGAGCAGAATATGTAGTCATACCAGTGACAATAGCTAATAAGAAGACAATTAAAATGTGAGTATGAATGCAATTAAAATGCCGAATGTGCACATTTTAATTGTCTTTATATCGGCTATTGACACTTGTATGACAATATGAAAGTTGCTAATGAGCAAAACTAAAAGATGGCATATAAAAGAGCACCTACAATCTTTGGAAGATTAAGAGATGATAGATACATATAATCAAGTTCTAAAAATTGGTGTTTGTCAGGTCTTGCTAATAAACAACCGTAACAACATAGAACAATTCTATATAGAGTGACTGGAAGAAATCTACAATATAGACTAATGGAGCATAAGAATTACATTAAGAAAGCTAAATTAACAATGGCACTAGCAAGATTAGCTTATGAAGAGGACATATATGGTTTTTAATAAAATAGGAAGAAGCTAAAGTCATAAAAACATGTGATACAAAATCAGAAATGTATGAAACAATTGAGAAACTGAAACAAATGAAGCAGGGCAACATTATTAATGAACATTTGGCAGAGAATGTATCGAAAGCATGACACCTAGTTGTAAAAGAAGATCTTTGAGCTTTAAAAATTTTTCTAAATAAGTATTAACATTAAATAAAATTAAGAACTGCCAAAATGCAAACATCAACAAACAACATTCTATTGTATTTGTAACCATAATAATACACAAAGTGCAAATTATTTTTAATCTAAATTTATAATTTCTATTCTTTTATTTTTGCTATTATTGTCTATAATTTGTAATTTGAACCATTTGTTCTAGAATAGATAACTTGTTTTTCTAAAAACATTGATTAATAGTTTTTGGTGTACTGAAGAGGGTATGAAAGTATTGTAAAGTTATACTTGAATAAAATACATTTTTGTTTTTTGTGAAAATAATTACTTCTGTTCATTTAAGTGCTAGTTTAAAAAATATGAATTGGGAAAGATTTTTATTTAAAGTAAAACTACAAACATAAAATTACATTCTTGAAAGTACTTTTGGCCTTAAAAGGCCATCTTCAGTCTAACTTATACAATAAGAACAAACTTAAGAACAAGAAAATTGAATTCTAAGAACAAAGTCTAAATTCAAAATAAGACATTTTTTTAACAACCAAGAAACATCTCTTCATTTAAAAATAAACTTTCTGTGTTTTCATTTATTTAAGTAGTCTTAGTTGAAGCAGTTTAATAGTTTTGTTAATTAATTAATTACAATAAAAGTTTGAAAATTTGGACTTTTTGAAAACTCAAACTTTTTAAAATTTCTAGGCTTTTGTATGTATGAGCACATGATTGCTACAGATACATCACAACAATGAATAAATAAATATACTCATTTTGATAAATGAAGTATTCTGTATTTGTTAATGAATAAATCAACAAAATTTGATAGATCATCTCTTCTTTAATCTTTCTTAAATTTGAATTTAAAAATAGTGCCTGAGAATCCAGAAAATCCAAAAATCTGAATAACTAAATCAAATTGTAATCCATATTTTTGAATTTTTATTGTAGTTTCTCTGTTTAAAATTATAAACAAAAAAATTCAAAATTTTCTTTACAGACTATATCAGCGCTTCTCAAACTTTTTTCATTCATGACCATTTTTTATTACGAGATTTTTCGCGACCCCAGGTATAAATATGAAATAAAACATACAATTGTTATATACTTGTATGTTTTATTTCATAAATATGAAATAAAACATACAAGTACATAAATCATTTACACACTTATTAAGATGAATACAATCAACCAACTACACTGAAAATTCATATGTTGTCATACGTTAAATATTGGGCGTTTGTGAAATTACATATAAACTGAAATTCAAGTGTTTGAATTTAATTTTTGCGACCCCAGCATTTCGCTTCGCAACCCATAGTTTGAGAAACGCTGGACTATATAAATTGAAATTAAACACTGCCAACTAATATAACATAATCAGTTGATCAAAAAATCCTCTCTTTAATATTATACTTAATCATTGTTTTGGTATTTTTTTGTTGCAGCATTCTTGAATCATATTTTATAGGCCCTGATTATCTGAAAAAATACCTCTGTTTGTAGATATATAAAATTTGAATTTGTTGTGATTTCATGAGAAATCATCTTACAATATAAACTTTATAATATAAACTTCAAGGGAATTTTTATACCAAATAAACCTAAATTCTCACGCCAAATTTAACCCTTGAAACTATAACGGAATAATTTAATGATTGGAAATAATTTGAACTAATGTTAGCGCCATCTCGTAATTATAATTATTATTATTTTCACCGAATCAATGAGTGGCGCCATTTATTAATTAATAATTGAACCAGAATTTTTAATTAATTTTTCTGAAGAACAGATATGATTTCATGATATGAAATCATATCTGTTCTTCATGATATTCATATCATGAAGAACATATCATGACATGACATGATATTCATATCATGATTTCATATATGAATATGATTTCATATATTCTCATGATTTCATATATGTACTTCATGATATGAAATCATATCTGTTGATTGCACAGATCAGATAATGTCATTTCCTGTTACAATAATTTTTTTGGTCTTGTAATCTTAATGTGACCCTTCCTGTTATATACATCTTGGCATTCTATTTTATTTACATTTGAGAAAATTTTTCTACTTATCAGTATATTACAGTTTTAATTTATTTACTAATTTCCAACTTGGTAGTCTTTCACTTATTAATACTGCAATTTTTACCCTGCTTTCCAAAGAAAAGTATGCTTATAAGATCACCATTTGTCTGCTATTTGCTTGTCTGTATCCCATTAATAACTTTTGAACTATGATAATTAATAGATTTTCGTAAAATTTGGTAATGGGTGTTCTGCCATTAAAGGTCACTTTGACTACAGGATTAATGGATCTTATAGGCTTGATCCTATAGGTTTAATTGATGCAGATCATTTGATCCTATAGAGTTATATTTTATATCATTGACATCAGATAACACTAACTGTTAAAGCAGGAGGAACATAAGTTACCTGTATTGCTCTGACAGCTTTTAAAAGGTAATATATCTACCGTAGATTATTATTTATATAAATTAATTACATTTAAATGCAGATGCTCATCTATGTATGATTATTTGATTTATGATAATCTGATGTTACAATTCCCCTTACAATTTTCCAAACTTGCTTATTTTCATAGTATATTGACTGAATATACTTTTTTGTTTTATTAAAAATGTAAAGCAATTGCCTCGTCTTGGAAGATCCAAGTTCGATTTTGAATGATTTTACACATTGAATGTTAGGATCAAATTTGAATTATTTTACCATTTTGGAGGATCTGGTCTTCAGTTGTCTTTTATTACTATTAAAATTACTATTATTGTCAGTCATTTTTGGCTTATAATTTTTTAGACCTATAATGGGATTATCAAAATGTAACCTGATTATAAATAGTCCTCAACTTATGACTACTCATGCTTATGACAGTGATATGATCAGTAAATTCTGTGACTAGTCAATGTAATTCCATGGGTTTTAGTCCTTGATCCAATGGTCTGATATGTGGAACCTTTTTTGTGTCTTGCTCTTATAGTTTTGTGTTCTTTATATTTATTAAGATAATATATAGTGTCCTAGTAGTAGTACATTAGTAATGAGAAATCCATGAATTTTGGGCATTTATGATATCAGGGTTCAAAGCTTAATTCCATCATAAGTCAAGGATTACTTATATATATGTATTTATTTATTTATTTAAAATATATATACATGCATGTCCAGACTCCATTTTGTTTCATTTTGATTTGCATTTTTTCAAAGTTGCATTGTAAAAGAATTAAGATAATATTTTGCTTTGAGTTATAAAATTCTGCATTTGTGTTGTTCTGGAAATCAATTTTTCCTTTGGTAGAATAACAGTTCATATCATATGATTCTGTTATTGCTCCCAGTACATTTGTACATATATACTTGTGGTGCTACAATACGTAAATACAAACATAATTCATTTGCCTTGATATTCACTATTTTTATGAAATTGATAAAATCATATTCCTGATATTTCTTTATGACTGTTGGGGTAACCAAATACAAATACAATATAGTATAACAGAAATTTTGCAGAACAACTGTTACATTGAATTAAAGTAAATGAAATAAATGAAAATTTGTATATTCTTTTCACATTGTTTTCTCATTTAATTTATCTGGCTAGATTAGTTTCAGGTAAGCTGACATGTCTTACATGGGAAATATTATATTCTGCTGGCAGTCACTTTTAGATCCCATCACAGACTGATTAACACCATATTGTTAACCAGAAGATTGAAGAATGGAGTTCAATGGACCCCTACTGAAAAACAGGAAGAGTGGAACTGGGATTTGAACCCTGATCTTACAAATTACTAAGCAAATGCTTTATTATGCATTCATCTGGCTGACATTTAATTTAGCAAATCTGTAATGCTAAATTTCTTGGCTTGACTTGGCTTTGCATCATCAACATAGTGCTAGAAGAAGAAACTTATTTATCCTGAAATCTTTTATTCTTTACAAAATATTCATGGAAATATTCTCTTTCCTTTAGTAGCAGCACAGTGCATCATTCAGTTACTACTATAGTATGAAGTAAGAGTATTGTACATATTACAGCTATCACTCATGTATTTTATATTTGCTGACTATAGTAGTGACTGTTCTCTATTTTTCATATTTTAATAGTTTCTTATAGAAACTTTTATTTTGATTTGCATCATTTCAGTATGAGTTGTTTTCCAAGAACACACTTCCAATGCAAAATGAGATCTGGGTGTGTGTATATATTCCAAATAAATATTTTAATAATAAATGAATTTTTATATTAATAAAATGATTAAATGCTGCATTAAAAATTTTATTTATTATAAGTAAAATTATTATTGATATATATGCATATTTATTTTTTTAATAATTATACATTCATATCAATAGCATTCCTGTTTAATATTAAATAAAATATCTTTATAAATTAATTTATAGACAAAATAAGCAGAATATATATATATATATCAAAAATTTTGTTAAATAAGGAATGGATTATCCACAGATTAGTTGATATAGATGGGACACTTCGCTTATTCGAAGGTGCTGCCATTATTGGCAGTATTTGGCATTACTCACTTCACTTTTGTTGTAGATAGTGGAAGGTCAGTTATTATTGTTTCTACCATGGGCGTTACTCATTTCACTTTTGTTGTAGATAATGAAAGGTCGGTTATTATTGTTTCTAACTTGTAGATAGTGGAAGATCGGTTATTATTGTTTCTACGAATCTTATGGTTTTATTACAAAAAACCTTTTATAATTAAAACTTTCAATAGATTAAAACTCAAGGAAGGTCGGTTATTATTATTTCTGCGAATCTTATGGCAGTTTTATTATAAAAAATTTTTATATTATTGTTCCTACGAATTTTATGGCAGTTTTATTACAAAAAACTTTTATAATTAAAAGATTCAATAGATTAAAACATCATTTTTATTAATAGTTGAGTTCATTTCAAGTACAGTGATACCTTCGGATCTCACGAACGTCTCGGTTCACGAACAAATCGGTCTACGAACACCATTTGCACGAACGTCTCGGTTCACGAACAAATCGGTTTACGAACACCATTTGTCACGAACAAATCGGTCTACGAACACCATTTCCGAACAAATGTCTCGGTTCACGAACAAATCGGTCTACGAACACCATTTTCGAACAAATTTTGCTTCGCATTACGAACAATGCTTCGGTTCACGAACACACACGCACGGAGTGCATGGACTGCACGTGACTCGCAGCACACAAAACCCTGCGTACAGGCTCGCCCCCAGCAGCAATCCAGTTAGTCCAGCTCACATGGGTACAATAAAGTTTCCAACCATGTTGATATTTTAGTTTTTTTCTTTATTTAATTAAATTTATCCCTTATTGATATTTTAGTTTTTTTCTTTATTTAATTAAATTTATCCCTTATTACGGATATTTTAGTTTTTTTCTTTATTTAATTAAATTTATCCCTTATTATGACAGTTCGCCCAGCTCATATGGGTACAGTAAAGTTCCAACAAAATATGCAACAATCCAGTTCGCCCAGCTCACATGGTACAGTAAAGTTTCAACAAGTGCCAGCTCATATGGGTACAGTAATGTTCCAACAAGTATTGATATTTTAGGTCAGCTCGTATGGGTACAGTAAAGTTCCAACAAGTGTTGATATTTTAGTTCTTTATTTAATTAAATTTATCCCTTATTATAGCTCCCAAAAAAGTTAAAAGTGTTAGCATTAAATTTATCCCTTATTATGGCTCCCAAAAAAGTTAAAAGTGTTAGTGGAATTTATCCCTTATTATGGCTCCCAAAAAAGTTAAAAGTATTAGTGAATTATCCCTTATTATGGCTCCCAAAAAAGTTAGAAGTGTTAGTGAAGGTGATCCCTTATTAAGGCTCCCAAAAAAGTTAAAAGTATTAGTGAAGGTGGCACTCTTATTATGGCTCCCAAAAAAGTTAAAAGTGTTAGTGAAGGTGGTGTTATGGTTCCCAAAAAAGTTAAAAGTGATTAAATTTATCCCTTATTATGGCTCCCAAAAAGTTAAGTGTGTTAATAAATTAAATTTATCCCTTGTTATGGCTCCCAAAAAGTTAAAAGTGTTAGTGGGTGGTGTTAAACATGCTTTCTTCTAATATTACTGTTATATTTATTTCCACTGGTGTTAAACATGCTTTCTTCTAATATTACTGTTATATTTATTTCCTCTCTTTATCCCTTATTATGGCTCCCAAAAAAGTTAGAAGTGTTAGTGAAGGTGATCCCTTATTAAGGCTCCCAAAAAAGTTAAAAGTATTAGTGAAGGTGGCATTAAACATGCTTTCTTCTAATATTACTGTTATATTTATTTCCTTTCTGAATTACATGCTTTCTTCTAATATTACTGTTATATTTATTTCCTTTCTGTATTTTTCCACACATAAAGCCATAACATGTTAAAAATTTTTTCTAGGGAAAAAACGCTTTCTTCTAATATTATTGTTATATTTATTTCCTTTCTGTATTATTTTCTAATATTACTGTTATATTTATTTCCTTTCTATATTATTTCCACACTCCCAAAAAGGTTAAAAGTATTAGTGAAGGTGGTGTTAAACATGCTTTACTCTGATACAGTTATATATTTATTTCCTTTCTGTATTATTTCCACACATAAAGCCATAACAAGTGAAAGTAGTGTTAAACAAGCTTTCTTCTAATATTACTGTTATGTGGTGGTGTTAAACATGCTTTCTTCTAATATTACTGTTATATTTATTTAATCCACACATAAAGCCATAACATGTTAAAAATTTTTTCTAGGACAAAAACGCATTATTTAAATTTACATTAATTGCAATGGGAAAATTTGATTCGGATTACAAACTTTTCGGATCACAAACAGGGTCAAGGAACAGATTGTGTTCGCGAACCGAGGTATCACTGTACTCTCCATAATAGAGGCGCTTCGTTCGTTTCTTGTATACAATAGAGTCTATGAGAGTGTCCTATCTATCTCAACTAATCTGTGGATTTATCCATGTGCACTCCAATTATTTTTGAGGCAAAGGACTATTAGAGTTTGAATTGCTGTTGGAAACAAGCATTTAGATCAAGCAGTCAATAAATGCAATCAAAAATTGAAGGAAAAAATGAAAATAAGTTCAATAGCCAAATTATTTTATACTTATTAGCTAATGTATTAGCAATACAAATCTATTTCATTTTATTGGAGAGAAATAAAGAAATCTGAGTCCAGTTGAAATGAAAATTACTAAATATTACATTATTTTGGAGGTAATTACTGTGCTTTCAAAACTTTCAAAATCAGCAGTCCAAAAACATATATAATAAATTCATATCTCTGCTTTTTCTAGAAAAATAACAACCACCACAGCACTTAAGCAGGAACGCTTTTTTATAAAAAATGTTTTCAATAAGACATACAGCCTCTTCAGCCATACTAACTCATCAAATATATAAACTTAGGATTCTCAGAGATATTTAAATCATTATACTAAAAAATTATAATAAACAAATGCTGGTCCTCCCTTCCAGCACCTGTTATTCTATCACCATGCTCATTTAAATGCTTGTCCCTCTCCTTAGAGATGTAACCAATCTAAGTTATAAACAAAAACAGGAAGGAGAAAAACATAACAAAAAAAAAAGCCTTTGAAATAATTCATCAAGAATATTAAAATAAATTTAAATATACAACATATTAAGGAAAAAAATCAACTGACATTACAAATTCTTTTAAAAAATAATGTTTTTACATAGATACTATAAACACATTATAATTAAAGTTGTGTCATGAAATTTGGTGCTCCAAACATCTTTAACTCAAATGAGCATTCCAGTTATCCAATCTATAGTACAGGTGTCCCTCGCTTTATGCGATTAATTCGTTCTATGAAATAATTGTGTAAAGTGAGTTGAATTTATTATGGGTGAGATAGGGATAGGGGTTTCTTCAGAAGGATAAAAAAAAAATGAAATTGAAATGAAAAATGAAAAATTTCTTTACTGAGCAAAAGAAATTTTAATGAATGACTTATTTAAACTTATAAATAAAATACAAAGATTTTAATGAATGAATGAATATAATTAATACAATGTCATAAACACCTAAACACTACATAATTCTGACAGTCTTCAATCCAATGATGAATGGATTGGGTCTGGTAAGTCTGGATCATCGCTCTCTTGCTCTCTTAAAGCTCCTGGGATGATATGCTGATGATCTTCAACTTTTTTAATGAAACAGTATAGAGACAGCTGATGGGCAGCATTCTTCTTCTCTCTATAAAGCTCTTTGTAGCAGTCCAAATAATTCTAAATTTCTCTCACAGTTTTGGCACTTCTAGTCTCATTAAGATAATTTTCTTCAATTATGCTGATAGGCTCTCAATGTGTTTAAAAAATTCAGTCATTTGTTTTATTGCAAGCTGTTTGATGGGCTCAGCAATAAAGAGCTCCTAATTTCTGAAAATGGAAAATATCATCATTCATGTTGTTTTCCATTTCCAGACTCTCTTCATTAGTGAGCTCTGATGAGTGGGATTCGAGCAGGTTATCCACATTTGTCTCATCTACATGAGGGACTTTTTAAACAAAAATTTTTTAATTTAAAAAGTTAATATATATACTGATATATATATTAAATTATTAATTAATGTATAATGTTTTTTATATATATAAAAAGCATTATTTTTAAAATAATTTGTAATATCAGTTGATTTTTTTTCTCTAATATGTTGTAATATGCTTAAATTTATTTTAATGTGTTTAGTGAATTATTTAGAAGGGATTTTTTTTATGTTGTTATTTTTTCCTTCTCCATATTTTTGTTTATAATTTGGCTTGGTTATATCTCTAAGGAGAGGAACAAGTATTTAAATGAGAGTGATGATAGAATAATAGGTGCTGGAAGAAAGGACCAGCATTCATTTATTATAATTTTTTAGTTTAATGGTTTAAATGTCTTTGAGAATCCTAAGTCTGTATACTGTATCTTAATTAGTTAGTATGGCTGAAGAAGCCATGTGTCTCATTGAAAACATTTCCGAATAAAAAGCGTTCCTGCTTAAGTGCTGTAGTTTTTATTGTCATATATAACTTAATTAGGAAAATTTAATAAACTATAAAATTTCTGTTTTTATATTAAGATAAATGATATAAAAATATATTCTCAAATTAATGTTGACCTTAAATTAGCAAAAATCTAGTAAGAAACATGCCATATCTTAAAAAATTTGTAGAATGAACATGCTGCTCTGAACAAAATAAATTTCTTCAATTATTTGGACCGACTTTATTTGAATGAGGGAGCTCATTCAAAATCACTAATGAAGTTATTGAATTAGTTATTCATTGATTGTTAAAATCAGAACAACTAATGAATGCAGTTTAAAAAAAATTATAACAATATGACACTTTCCAATAAGGATGAGAGATTAGGCTTATATTATATAACCAGTGTGCTTTATTGGAGGATAAATCATTCAGTAAGAACAACAATGGTACAGAAAAGACTACATATGATGATATACAAGTTGAATTCTAAAATCCATAACTTCACTTTTACAGCAAAAGATGACAGGATAGTGTGTATGCAGCTATGCACTGTTGTGATTCCATAAATTGTTCTTACATTGTCAGTGCAAGGTATTTGTGACTATTTAATTTTTTGTCATATTAATGTAGCATTAAAAAATTTTAAAGTCCTGATAATGATAACTTTAAGAGAGTGTTTTGAATAAGATTTTTTCAAAGATGTTAAATTCCTTTTCATTATTTGTTGCATTTATATTCTTGTTCTTATGTCAAATAAAAATACATGATAGTTCTATATTGTAGGCTGTGGTTGTAAGCTGCAGCCTACAACATTGAATTATATCAACTGTCACTGTTTCAAGGATCTATCTGTCTAGTTTTATGTCATTGAAATTTCAAGGATCTATCTGTCTAGTTTTATGAAATATTTAATTATATAAATATTTAATTGAAATATTCTGCAATGGGCAGTTAATATAGTTCTACACTGTAGGTTGCAATACAGTTGTTGCATTGTTCCATATTTTTATTCATATTAATTGTAAAGTAAGTTTAAATCTATTCTGTAAATTAAAAATAAAAATCCAATTTCATTTATATAGTAAAGATTTTCTTTCTATAATTAGATCTATTAAATAATCTTACAAGAGAATTAGATTATTAATTTATCTTATTTTTTTAAATCTATTTCTAAATCTAATTTCCTTATAAGATCATTTAAGAGACCTAATTATAGAAAAATTCTTTTATTATGTAAAACAAGTGGATTTTTAGTTTTAATTTACAGAATAGATTTAAATTTATTTCACAGCTAAATTTTTTATTCATATTAATTTTCTAATAGTATTGTATTGAAGGGAGGGATGGAGAGTCAAAACGTGTGCTATAATAAATGGAACTTTATATAGTATCTAATGGTGTATTATTTATTACTGTACAATTATTAGTTTTGAAAATATAAACATTCAGAATGTGATAACTTTTTGTTGCATCCATGCTCTTGACATTATCTTCTACCCAACATGGAGAAAGACATAGTTTTACACCAAAAAGAATTTTTCTGAAAGTCTGAATTTTTTTCATTTTTCTTAGACTTTACTATACAATGGTGCCTTATAATTCGACATTGAGTTGGCACTTGTGTCGTGCATGGAATTGTGTGATGTCATTCGCTATTTGTCAGTTCTTTTTGGGCTACTCTGGTGTTTGCCGGTGTTGTTTGTGTTAATTTTCAATTATGACTATTAATAATATAGAACAGCACTGAATCGCAGCATATTTCAAAACGTTTAATACATCAATCCGCGCTAACGTTTTCAGCTATACAGCCATCTTCAGGCGCATTCCAAATCGAAAAACCACATTTCAAGGATCTATCTGTCTAGTTTTTCAATTAAATAATTATTATTATTTTTCAATTAATTTTCAATTCTACATTTTTCAGAAAGTAAAAAAAATTTGTAATTATTATTATTTCTTGAGTAAAATGTAAGGATGGGTTCAAAGAGAACTGACCAGAGGAATAACTTCTAAAAGAAGAACACTCGATTGAGCAGAGAGACGAAGGGAAAAATTGCAGATAAAGTTCAGAAAGGTAGAACAATTAAAATGTAAAGCCAGTATGGTGTTCCTAGGACACTGTGGCAACGTTTTGCAACAGAGAGAGAAGATTATGGGTACTGGAGTATTTGCTGGAAAACGTTATTCCAACATCTAAGGGCTAATAAATTGTGTGTTGGGTATAAAATAGTGCATTTTGTAATTTAGTATGTTATACAATAGTAAAACACACATAATAAAACAAGTAATATAGTCTCTCTCTTTCACTTCATCTGTTAGGGGAGTGGGATGGGGACCGATAACAAATTAATCTATTTTACATAATCTTATGTGGGAAATATTGTCCCGCAATTCAACAGTTTCTCAATTCAAATATTACTTCAGTGACGGATTAGTGTCGAATTGCGAGGCACCCATTGTATCATGTATTCCAAATCTGGAAAAATCCAAAATACTCTCAGTCCCAAGCATTCCAGATTGGGATACTTAACCTATATTAGTTGTTACTCATCCAAAGTGAAAAAATTGCAATCTAAATTTAGGAGTATGGTGTTCCTAGGACACTGTGGCAACGTTTTGCAACAGAGAGAGAAGATTATGGGTACTGGAGTATTTGCTGGAAAACGTTATTCCAACATCTAAGGGCTAATAAATTGTGTGTTGGGTATAAAATAGTGCATTTTGTAATTTAGTATGTTATACAATAGTAAAACACACATAATAAAACAAGTAATATAGTCTCTCTCTTTCACTTCATCTGTTAGGGGAGTGGGATGGGGACCGATAACAAATTAATCTATTTTACATAATCTTATGTGGGAAATATTGTCCCGCAATTCAACAGTTTCTCAATTCAAATATTACTTCAGTGACGGATTAGTGTCGAATTGCGAGGCACCCATTGTATCATGTATTCCAAATCTGGAAAAATCCAAAATACTCTCAGTCCCAAGCATTCCAGATTGGGATACTTAACCTATATTAGTTGTTACTCATCCAAAGTGAAAAAATTGCAATCTAAATTTAGTACAGTTGAGTCTCTGTAGTCCAACACTTCCAGTAGTCTGACACTCTGCGAACCGTTGCACTGCACATGACATTTTCATGTCACAACTTGCCAATGTGAGAGAGAGAGAAACTGACGTAAACAAATTGTTAATCGCTATTCATTTGTTGTGCAGGTATTATAGTTGGACAAAATTTTAAGCTCAATACACTGTTTATTGTAAAATAGTGTTTTTTTTTTTACTGCATCAGTATTTGTTATTTATCTTTACATAATATCACGAATCGGAAAAAATGAAAAAAAAAAAAACACAAGACATTTGACTGTGGTCAAAAGCGCAGAAATAATTAAGAAACTTGACTTGGGAGTAAAGTTTAGTGATTTGTCTTCGTTTTATGGTATTAGACGAGCCATCATTTATGGCATTAAAAAAAATTGGGATTATATTGAGGGGTTTGTGAAAGATTTGAACAGGAAGAGTAGTAACAGAAAAGTTTTAATAAATTGAGTGTCATTTGTGTAATACTATATTTTTCATTGAACATCCAATAATCTGACAAATCTCTGAAATCTGATAAACCCTGGTCCCATATGTGTCGGATTAGAAAGACTCTACTGTACTGCACAATAAAAAGTTGTCTTACATTAAAACTGGAACAAAATACATAAATAAAAAGTTAATTAAATAAAAAAAAAAGCAAGTAATTCCTTGAAATTAATCCTAGAAGAAAATAATGTAGATTAATAATTATTTTTCATTAATCAACAAAAATATTAATGAAATTGTGTTTTAATGTTTGTTCTCTCAGCAGAGATAGAAGGGTTAAGGAGAAAACTCACTTTGTTCATTGAAAAGAAACATAGGAATATTTAGAATTAATCTTGTACATTGAGTGTGTATATATGCTATATATATTACTGCATTGTATTATAATACATTACTAATGATGGCATTATAGCCATGCAAATGAAAGCGATAATAGTCTATATTTAAAGATTTAGTTATAAGAAGAAAAAAAGATAAATGGAGAACTAAGGATAACAAAAATAAAAGATAGAATGCATTCTATCAAAAGAAAATCTGATAAGATATTAATGAAAGAGAAACTCTTTGTTGTTTTTTATTACACATGGATCAAATAATAGATGAATTCTATTCCCTGCCCATAAGGAAAGTATTATGTATAAATAACATTACAAATGATATCAGTATTAGTATTATTATTGATAGTGATCTATTGTTTGTAATGATAATGAAGTGAGATTTAATGACAGTATAAGAATAACATTATTGATAGTGTCATTAAGTCTTAATTCAGTAGTATCTTTTAATTTATAGGCAGATTTAAAGGAGCTATAGCCTCCTCCAAACATAACTGAAAATTTATATTTTCATCAAGAATATACAGGATTGGAATTACTAGTAAGTTTATGTTATAAAGTATGCTTTTCATTATATTGTTTTTTAGCCCCCAATTTTTTTTCTGATGTACCGTTAACTGTAACCATCATTGTAGTGCCATTCCAAATAAAATTATAGTATTACACTGTTTATTAGAGTTTATTTCTATGAAGCTATTAGAATTCATGGTGAAAAAATTGTACAGAATATAATGTATCCTTTCAAATGAAGTTGTATGACCAAAATTTATTGATCAATTAATTTAACAATAGCAATTAATCTAACTGATTGTTAAATCACTGAAAATCATGCATAGACATTGTTACTTTCAGACTAATTGATTACTTTCAGACTAAACTTATTGCTTTGATACTTATTTTATAAATAACCTTCAGATGATGCAGCTACTTTCTGCAGTTGTTGCTCTATTGATCTTTGTATTGTAAATGGTTGGCCAGTATAGTTGCCTCATATGAAAAGTATCCTAAATTATAATGACAATTTAAAAATATTTTGAATACCAGAATTTTTTACATAAAGTCAAACTTCTCTAAGTCATTGGGGATTGCTTATAGTTTAAACACACAAAATGTAATAGTTATAGTTTGAAATAATAATAATAATATATTAGGTTATTTTTAATAAGTAATAGTATTATATTAATTATGAAGTAAAATTAAAAATTATTCTAGGTAAAGATCAAGTTATTTTTGTGACCAAAGAGGATCATGAAACACCCAGCACTGTAACTTTACCAATTACACTGGAGGATGAGTCAAGAGGTAAAATATTATTATTATTTTAATTTAGTCTTTAAAATTTTTATTGTAGACACAACAGGGAAAATTAAAGAATCTTTAAGATTGTAAAAAAAAAATTAGTCCTCTTCAATTAGAATTTTATATTTTTATTATATATGATGTGAAAATCATCATAATAAAAATAAGATACATTATTCTTCAATAGAATTTTATATTTTTATTATATAAAATTTTATATGTTATCCTGAGCAACATATAAAATTTTATGAAATATATAGAAAAACAAAAAAATAGAATTTGTTATTTTGCACTATACAAAATAAATCTAACAAATTGTTAATTTTTAATATTTTGATTTCATTCTATAAGATAATTTTATCTTATAACTTAAAAATGATCAAAATTGATTTGTTATTATGGCATAATAATCCAAATTAATTTTGATTATTTTTAACACACACAATCCTCTAGTGATTCCAATAATATACACAGATTTCATTTAATATTGGATAATATTTATATAATATTGTTTTGACAAACATCTCTCCTTATATGATTGAATATCAATCATATAAGATAATACAATTGATTCTATAGAGATTTCCAATAACGTATAAGTACAATAGAGTCAAATCTTATCCGGTTGCACTTTAATTGGCTACATTTGTTTTTTTAGAAGTAAAATCATGCCATTTTTTTATAAAAATTATACCAATGACAAATTATTGGTGGTAATGGCATGATTTTGCTTCAAAAAAACATATTTAAAAGACATATGAAGATTATTGATTTTTTATGAGGCGTGTTTTTAAGTAAGTACCGTTTTGAAATTCCGCCGCTGCAGTGCTGCGGTCAGTATCCCATGCATGCGCACTGTGTACCTACATCTGTTGGCAACCCACAGACGCCATTGTGGCAACAATCAATCGTTTACTTATTTGCTTTTGCATATTTAAAATGCTTTCGCCGATTGAGAATCCTGCCGACTGTGAAATACACGCTGTTATTCGTTTTCTTAGTGCTAAAGGCGTGAAAGCAATTGAAATTCACCGTCAGATTTGTGAAGTGTACAGACAAAACATTATGAGTGATGGAATGGTACGCAAATGGGTAAGAGCTTTCAAAGATGGCTGAAAGAATGTTCATGACGAGGAACGGAGTGGGCGACCCTCAGTGATCACTGACGATTTGGTGCAGAAAGTTGACGAAAAAGTGACAGAGAACAGACGCTTCACAATTTATTTGTTATCAGAGGAGTTCCCTCAAGTTTCAAGAAGTGTTACCTACGAAATTGTTCCAAACGCTTAAACTATCGAAAATTGTGCTCATGTTGGGTACCAAAAATGTTGACTGAGGTGCACAAAACTGAGGCTAACCTGAGATCCTATTCCATAGGGGAATAATACTTAATTCAGAGTTTATTGTATTTATATTGAAAAATTCAGATTGAAAAATATTTACTTAAGATATTGCTACAAAATAGTGAAATACCATCTCTCAGTTATTATATCTAATATCGATCATTTTCAATAAATCTGAAATTAATCATTTTGAATTTTTTTTAAAAAGAGGAATAAAAGTTATAAAATAAAAAGTTAAAAGGTATAAAAGCTTTAAAAGTTATAAAATCAAATAATGGAAAGGGATTAAATGATCGATTCATTAATATTGACTAACTAATTTTTTGATTTATTTTAATTTCTTCAGTTTTATTTTTCTGCATTTTGGTGTGTTCAGATCGAATTTTTGTTTTGGATAAAGTGTAAACATAACATTCTGATACCCAAAATATACATTTTCCCAAATACTGGTGCTCTCAGTCTATGTTTATCTCATATACAATACTATGTTGTGCCAGATCTGGGTTTATTATGCCAGATTTGCATTATGACTACAAATAGTTATTGGTTAATGAGTACTCGATTTACAAGTAATTTCGAATATGAAATATCAAAAATAAGAACATTTAATGCAATAAATAAATTCTAAATAGTCATAAAAAGGCAGTTAAACCATATACATTAGAAGCCGCTTATTGTAATCGTGAATATTGTTATCAAAAATCTATGGTCCCAAGTCATCCATATTAAAATGCATTATGAAAACTCCGCTTATAGTAATCATTATTTTGGTTATTGTCATCAGAATCGATACATCCACTTATAGTAATCAGAAATTCGGTTGTCATCATCAGAATCGATACACCACTATAAAATACCGCATTTAAAATAAAAAAAATCTCTGATAATACTAAAATGTTAGGTTAAATCTATTAAAATAAACAATATTATTTGTTAATTGTTCATTTATTGCTTTGTTTTCACTGAAATTTAGTCAAAAAACAAGAAAATCCAAAGATAAACACTTGTCCACCATTTTAAATAATGCAGATTCTACTTAAATGGAAAGATATGATTTATGTACATTTTTTTAATTAATAATTATTAGAACGATATAAGTTTTTGATTTAATAGAATTCATACAGATAAATATGACTGCTTTTCAAAACTTTGTGCCATTCGTAAAGGCAATATGTGCGGTGGTTTTACTGCATGTCTTGCCCTTACGAATGGCGCCGCCTTACTGTTGCCAGATCTGGCGATTTTTAACGTTTTTTTTTTTTTTTTTTTACTGTTATTTAATTAAAAAATTTTTTTTTTTTTTTTTTTTTTTTTTTTTTTTTGATGATGAAATATATAGTTTAAAATTGCTGATATAGAGCAAAATAAAACAACATACCTAAACTGCATATAAGACTTAAGCAATAACTCAGAATAAATAGCACTAGATTGCAGTTCTATATTAAATATTCAACAAAACAACATTTTATTAACGTTTTCAACTTTTTCGGCCATCATCAGACAGAGAATATTCGAAAAAGAACATACTTTTAGAACGTTTTCGGCCATCATCAGACATAGAATAGAATATTCGAAAAAGAACATACTTTTAGAATAAAAAATTTTTAAACTTGATTACATCATTAAAGATTTAAAATAAACAAAGCAGGGATTATTACTACATACAAGAAACTGTTTATAAATATTACAAAATTATATCATAAGTTAACAATATTAATTAGCCACATAACAAGTACATCTTTTCTTATTACACGTTGACTTACTTCTTTCCTATACTTTTGGTTTATAGCATACCTCCAAGGTTGTGGCAGGTCCCATGCTAGCCTGTCGTTATATATACATACATAAAATTTTTATATATAAAAGAAATCTAATTCATCATTTTTATTTATAAATTTTTCTGATGTATTTTTCAAGTAATATCTGGAAGGAAGGTATGATGTGTTTGATACACTTCCTTTCCTGTTTTCTGAAATAATATCCATCAGTGTTTTTTATATAATTTATACACTTTAATTCCATCATTGTTACATATATAGATATATTTTTGTAATTAATATGAAATATAGTTGTTAATTTCCTATTTATACATTTTTATTAAGTTTTATCAAACATCAATTTCTGTCAAAAAGTTTTATCAATCAATATTTGTCTAAATTTCTGAGAGACAAAATTTTGTTTCAAGAAATTTTTACTTTGAATTAAAGAAAAGGTTGTTGATAAAATAATAAATTCCATAGGCTAGAAGACCTTTGAGAAATATAATAGTTTTAGAAGTATTATTAACTAAATATGATTTTATAATGTCTCTTATTTTAGAAAGAAAATTATAGTGTATATTTATAATAATGATAATTTGTCTTATTGTTTTAAAATAAGACAAATTATCATTATTATATGACTTATTTAAAAATTTAGATGTTTTAAGTTATCAGAGAAACAACCAATATCACACTTGATGTTCAACACTGAAGTTGTTATCTTAGATTATTGGCAGAAAATAATCAGCTGATTATTCTCTTGATTGTTTGCATATCATTTTATTTCTCTTTGTTTTATTTAAAATAGCAGTAATTTTGAGATTATTTATACTGTAAAGAACAAATATGTAGTTGATAGATATAAAATTAGTGAGTACAAGTATATTTTCAAGGTCAGCCGCTTCACTTTAGACAAAAGAGTTGTTTCATTTTGTAAAATAGGGATGGGGCTTCAGAAATTGTCTTCTTTATTTTAAAATGCTAATATAACTTTAATTTCAAAGAAATCATTGATTTAGGATAAATGAATTAAGAGAAATAATTCTTTATCTGCCATTTTTAAAAGAATTTGATGTGAAATGTCAACCAAAACAAATGTAAAATGTGATCACTTATGGAAAATTAGTATTAGAACCAGCATGCGGATGGCATGATTATTTGTATGAATATAAATTACAGATATATTTATTTAAAAAATTAATTTATTAGAATGGACCTCCTTTGATTAAAAACTAAACCTTTTTATGAAGAAAACAAATTTTTGATAAACAAGATTTTTTTAAATTAATGTAAGTTAAGTAAAAATATTACTGAAAAAATAAGATGATAATGATGACAGACCTAGAAGTGAAAATATTTGATCAACTAATTTTTGTTTCCATTCAGTTGTTTCACATGCTATTTGATTGTATGCTCTTCTTCTATCATAAAGGGTCATTCCAACAAAGTGGTTGCTGCATGATTTTTGATTTTGATGAATTTTGGCATGCTGTTTATGTATATTCCCAAAGGCTCAAAAGTATTATTATTTATTTAAAAAAAAAATTTAATTTTTGAGATATGAGAAAGAATATGTGTGGAGACAGACTAAAATTTGTATAATTTGTACTTTTTATAATCGCCTGTAGTTTTTTATGTGATTAGCACCGAGAGGTGGAATAGGTATCACTTAAAAGCATATAAAATGAGGTTTTCAACCTTGTATATTTTGTTTAAAAAATCCTAGGATTAACTAGTGTTTTGACACTCCAAACTCTGCAGAGGAAGATTGCATTTTTTCATAACTTAAGAATTTTTAACACTAACACAAACAGAGATAACAAAGTTTTTTCTAATCTCTTATTACCCAAGCATAAGTAGATTTACAATAAAAATTACGAACCTTATTCTTTTATTCCTTCATATTAAAAAATGGGTCCCTGGAAAATTTAAAATTTACCAACTTTGAAGATAAAAATTTCTTTGTGGGAGTGTTGCGAAATCTGAAAATTTTGTGATTTATACTACATTTAACATAGATTGAAATAATAACAAATTTGAGTTTGGCTTTTCTTCCATTTTTGTGGGAGACAAAAATGGAAGAAAATCCATTTCATACTCAGGGAAAATGCAATTAATATTCCGTATTAATATCATAAGAAATCCCAGTCCGAGTAAAACATATCTGGCAGATATTTTTAATTCACACCACTTTTGAAGTAAGGTAACTCTTTCTTATAATTAAATAAATTTTGAACTATTTTTTATTAATTTTTAGCAATTTTCTTCAAACTATCTGGCAACACTTTATATAGCAACAATGGACTCTTCTGCTAAATTGATTGATAATTGATCAAGATGATAATTGATAAAACTTTTTAACTAAAATAAAATCACAATAATTGACATATTTATTGCCTTATTAGATTTTTAAATTCAAATATTAGTTGTAAATTTGACTTTGAATTTCAAAGTTTCTAAATTCTAAGTTCCAAGGCTGAATAGGTAATAATTATCCTAAACTATTGTATTATAAAATAAATAATTATATTTATATTAATGTTTTTGGAATGTTTTAACATCAATAGATAGATACCAAAAAGGTCTGCCATTTTAAGAGTCAATCAAAACGTTTTGCATTGGAATTAATGGAAAATGGATTTCTGATTTTTTTAATTTTCATCTAGTCAATGGTTTTTAAAGTCCCAATAATCTTCAAAAACCAAGAAATATCTGTACAGCATCTTCCTGATATATGTAATATTCAACTTATGTAAATTTGACTGTATATGAAATATTTTCTATAACTTTATGTTCTATATTTGAAAAATAATAAAAAACATCTACTATATTTATAAGTCTAAACATGTTAGTTTCGAATATTTAAACTTCAAATTGCTTGATTTATTTATAATTTTATGTTGTTTGTTGATCTTAAGTATCATATTACTGGTATGATATTGTTCCATTCCATTGGCAATAATTTATACTAATAATCACTCTCTATAATTAAAATCTCCTCTTGAATATTCTGAAATTTTGATCCAGTATTTCCTTTAGCAGCCAGTTTGGCAGAGAAGTTTTTACAGCCAAATATAGCTGCATTTAGCACTTTGAATTTTTCTGTTTAGAAACTCCAGTCCAAATTCTAGTTTTGGTATATTCCTAATTCATTATAGAGAGAGCATCATCATCATAGATATTTATAGCCTAAAAATGTTTAGTAGAAAATTAATTTGACAAGTTTATTATGAATAATATAGTTTTAACTAAAAATATAAAACACATGCTAAAAGTTTTTTAAACTTCACAATTATATAATTATAATGAAAAAATAATAAAATTAAAAATATATGTTATAGGTATAATCTACTAAACAGTAGATACAATTAGTATATCTGTGTGATATATAAATATCATTTATATCATATTACAATAATTTTTACAATATACAGCAATTTTTATCCTTGAGAATTTACTATTAGTAATGTTACAATTGATAGTTATGTTAACTACTGTTCAGTAGTGCCATAACCATTGTTACGACTCTACTGAATAGTGAATAGTAATGAACTGGACTATATCTTTTATTTTAAATAAAAATCAAATGATTATCACCACCGATGTATTAGCAAGAATAATGCTATTGTGTAAGAAACCGCCCGTTTATAATTAGAGGTAATAAACAAGTCGATACATGATATATATTTCTTCCTATTCCTGTTTCAAACAAGTTTATGCAGCACCTTTCGTACTGTTATATGTGGTATGTGTCTTAGATACTTAATTAATTGAAATTTTTTTTCAGTTATTTAATTAAACATGCTGTTCTTTTATAGTTGTTTTCTTCAGAATCAGGGCCAGTGCTACCATGTAGGCAAACTAGGCAACCATCTAGGATGCAAGGCATGAAGGGGCGAAAAACTTCAAGCTATGCTTTTTCGTACTTTGCTAAAGTATCAAAATTAAATAGTAATATATGATTTACATATCGATACCTTTTCCTTATCTCTCACACATCACACTATTTTACTATTCAATTCTTGGTTCTTTTTTGTTCCTTACTTAAATGATTTGAACTTACTACTATTTAAAATTCGTTTAAAATACTGTAAATATTTTAACATTAACATTTTAAAATATTAAATTTCGGTATTTTATAACTTTTTTTGTGTGTAAATGAATTATAACAGGAGAGTTTTCTAATTAATTAAAAAAGAAAATAAAAACAGAGCCTTTTTATTTTCTTTTTTAATTAATTATAAAATCTTTCCAGCTTTCATTTTTGCCTCAGGACATATACCTATTAATTAAATCTGAAAGACAATTTTATTTTGTTTAATGTCAATTATTTTTTATTATGTAAACATTTTAGTTTATGTGGGGATTTAGTGGGTATTTTCCAAACTATGTGTGGAGAAACTGGGGATTTTCGGGGAAGGATATGGGAAAAAGGGGAAGAAGTTATCTGACATATGGCAACACTGGCTGGTCCGAAGTTAGAATTGTAAAGGCCAAGTTGTGAAATAAGGGGCGCACTTATAAGCTTTGCCTAGGGGACAAAATAATGTTGCACTGGCACTGTTCAGAATTAAGGATTGCAAATAATTTTAGCTTTTAGGTAAAAACAGTAAATACAAAATGTAAATTGAATGGTAATTTTACCCAAAGAAAAAATCAACAAATATATATTTCAATTAATTAAGTATTTTACTTATAAATGTTTTGTCACATTCACAACCAAAATGCTGCCTCGGAAAAATGTCCGAGTTGTCCACCCCTAGAGCGGGTCCTGCTTCTCTGTAATGAAAAAGATGTGATAATATGAAATAAGTGCTAATAAGTAATATAAATACAGGTAGTCCTTGACTTACAATGATTCACATTTATGACAGTCAAAAATTATTACAGCAAGATGAAAGTAAACAGCACTAATCGCAGTTGAGTAAAATACAACAAACTTTATTTACAAAAAACCACAAACGTTTTCGGCTAGATCGCCATCATCAGGCAGTTCGTTCTAAAGAATAAATTTAAATACAAAGAAGGAACAAAAGAGCTATGTCGCTATGGTAACTGTTACAAGATACAAAATGTAAACAACATGACATTTACAAAATATCAGTTTTAAAGAGAAAAATATAATAATGTAACAAAAAAATAAACTATTAACAGCTAAAAAACTAACCGTGTAACATAGTATCAATGTTAACAGGAAAATAAAATAATATAATAATAAATAGACTTTAACAAATTTTTAAATGGGAATGCTTAACTAAGCTAGCATAAACAAGACGAATATACAATATACCGGCAATTGGGATAAGCACAATAAAAGAGGTAGAGTTAAAGTTAATAAATTATAACGAGAAACAGGTCTAGTGGTTCCTCTTGTTAAGTATATATTTCCAAGGGTCGGGTGGGTCCCAAGCAGTCTTGTCATTCACTAGATTTTCGGTTCTAATTCTCCTTAAAATCTCCAAAGATTTGGTGATGAACCACTAGACCTGTTTCTCATTATAATTTATTAATTTTAACTCTACCTCTTTTATTGTGCTTATCCCAATTGCCGGTATATTGTATATTTGTCTTGTTTATGCTAGCTTAGTTAAGCATTCCCGTTTAAAAATTTGTTATAGTCTATTTATTATAATATTATTTTATTTTCTGTTAACATTGATACTATGTTACACGGTTAGTTTTTTTAGCTGTTAATAGTTTATTTTTTTGTTACATTATTATATTTTTCTCTTTAAAACTGATATTTTGTAAATGTCATGTTGTTTACATTTTGTATCTTGTAACAGTTACCATAGCAACACAGCTGTTTTTGTTCCTTCTTTGTATTTAAATTTATTCTTTAGAACGAACTGCCTGATGATGGCGATCTAGCCGAAAACGTTTGTGGTTTTTTGTAAATAAAGTTTGTTGTATTTTACTCAACTGCGATTAGTGCTGTTTACTTACATCTTGCCGTAATTACTGAGTATAAGCAGTTTTCAAGTTTTGACTTATACAATAAAATGAAAATACCAATAAAATACAAATAAAATATAATACAAATGATAAACAGTACAAAAAGATTACAGATGGAATACAAACTAATACAATGCAGAGATCAGTTGGAGAGGGGAGCTTCGTTGAACACAATGTTGTACACTGATGTTGGAAGGTTGAGGAATTAGGGTGAAGCTGGGAGTGGGAAGCTGTTGGCAAGAGCAGAAGTCTTGGAGGGCTGTGAAGGTGTTTTAGTTTTAGTGATTGTCTTTCTGCCAAATATCGTGGCGGCTGATGGGCGACATTATCTCCCTGTCGAGAATTCGCTCGCTTCTGGCAATTCCGACAGTGCGGATTGCCCTGTGATTATGAATCATTTACTGTTGATTGGTCCCAATAGTTTTGGACCCAATAATTTGATCTATTTTTAAGTGGATGTCTGTTCTGTGGTGTCCTATACTGTTCCGTCCGTCTAATTCTGGCGATGATATATTGTTGTGATGGCAGTGGATTATAACATGAATTTTCTTGATTTCTCGGTCGGGTTCTCGGCTGTGAGGAATAAGATGATCGTTTTGCTAATATTTCTTCTAATTTATTCACTTTAGCATAGAGTTGCTCAATCGCTGCCTTCAATTTGATCAGGATCTGATTTGTGTTTGTCTTCTTGTTTGGCTTTGGTTCGATATATGTACTGACTGCTGTGTCTGGCTCCATCTCTAATGTGTCTAGCCTGTCGCTGATATGCTTGATTGCCACCTCTAGCCCTCCTGTTTGATTAGTAGTTTGGTTAGCTATTTCGAGTCTGGCTTCTTCAGTTCTCGTTTCACCTGACTCTATTATCCTTCCGACATATGGTCGGGGCTTTGCGATCACTTGATTGATTAACTCCTTGCGTGTGACTACCAGAAATACCTCTTCAAAAGTCTTCAGATCATGGAACATCACTGTCCGCTTTATCTGATCATTGATCTCATTCAGAAATTGAACACAGAGCCATTTGTCCATTTCACGCCTTTGACAAGATTCTATAACTGCTCGATCACGTTCGCCTGTGCTTGCGACTCTGATAAGTGTGTCTTCTGCCAGCGACTGCAACCTGACAGCATATGCTTGCTCATCTTTGCCTCGCTGCTGCATGCATGTGTGAAATTGTTGTAGGCAAATGGTATATGGCACCCTTGCGAACCTTTTTGTCATTTGTGCTTTAAATGTTTTGTAATCTGTAATATTTTTCATCTGAAAATCCCTCCAAGCATAATCCCTAGCTATTCCAATCAACTTACACTGTGCTACGCCTAACTTCTGGCGGTCCGACCATGACACCAGTGTTGCTATTTTGTCAATCGTATAAAAAAAATATCACTTACCTGCTGGGTTAGCTCTCCTGAATAGGAAGGCACCATAGCTATTAAGGTGGAAAAATACCCAGGAGTCGAAGAAGCAATCTCCATCCTTTCCGAGTCGACCTTGCTGGTCATATCAGAATTTTTCCATTATCCCGCTACTATTTCCATCTCTTGTGGTCCCCACGGATGTGGAATTCCAATCCCACTTCTGATACCAATGTGGGGTTCCAGGCGGAAACAGAAATGCGGAATCAACAGGCTTATGGCCTAAAAGCGGTCTACGGCCAATGCGTGAGTAAGGATGACAAACGAGGCAAAAACTACTCAAAGAATTGAGACCGAGAACATCATTGAAATAAATTCAACAGCTTCTTTATTATTTGATTTAAAACACACGAGAGATTCAAAATTTTACATGA
>AYEL01060576.1:0-47168 GCA_000484575.1 Olivierus martensii | reverse complement strand
AGTTAATAATTAATAATATCAACATTCGTTCTAATCCGCGACTTTGCACCTTGTTGAGCCAATCAGTGCCTGACAACATGTCCAACTGCATCAAAATGATATCCAAGGCCCAGGTCCAATAGACAAGAAATGTTTTCCTTGGCCAGCCCATTTGCAACAATTGTTCTTAATCCATTTTTACTATGGCAACCAAAAAAGTTGAATCCTGTTCCTAGTAGTTAGAATTTCACAATAACAATGACCTTCTTAAATAAGCTTCAAGGCAAAGCAGGTGCTATCAGGTACTTTTAATTCATAACAGCTAATTTTATTAAAGTTTAGTTAACAGGTCAGGTCTAGACCTAGAGCTTTCTTGAAAAATTAAAAATGTGGATCCTCCAAGATAGTAAGCAATTGCTTTACTATGCAATTTATATGCTAATTCTTTAATATAGCTATTTTTAAGTTACATCTTTATGACATAGTATAGGGTATGCTCCAACATACTTATGCTTTGGCTTACGTAAGATTTCTTGGAATGATATATTTAATTAAATAATTAGACAGCAGCACATGTTTAAGCAAAAGAATGATATTTAATATTTCTTTTACTTAAGCATCTCCTGTTGTCTAATTATTTAATTATTCTAGTAAGAAGCAAAAAGTATATAAGTAGTATATTGGTGATCCATTTAAATCAGGAATTGCCTATATATTCTTATCAAGACTGATTTTAATACAAACTAGAATAGAATAGATTTCTACCTGAAAAACAGTTACAAACTATCCAAGAAAATAAGAATAAATCAATTATTCTCATTCCTCAAATTTTTCACAAGTGAAATCTGATATCAGATATACCAAGCATAAATTTTAAAATTCTATTCCACATATATGAATTTTTTATTTCACATTAGTTTCATAAATTGTTTTTATTTAGTATCCTGATGAATTTGTCTATTAGAATAAATTTTATTAATACTTTGTCTAAGAGTTGTTTACAATTAAACAGCAAACATTTAATTGCTTGTTATTCTATGACAGACACAGAACATCAAGCAATTAAATAGTTCTTTTAAGATTTATATAAATTATTATTTTTTATTAGCAGTTTATTACATCAAAATAGAAAAATGATAATTTTGTTATTATTTATAGTATTATGTGTGAAGTTTAGAAGTTTTTATATTTATTTTCTAAAAACCTTTATGTATTTTGTTATTGTTAGTGTCAAATAAAACCAAAAAGAAAAAATAATGTGTCAACTTGTTTATAGAACAAGTCCTATCTACACAGAGATTTAGCCAATGGAAAAGAGAGATAGAAGGAATGAACACAGCAAGAAAGTTGGGGAGGGAGAGAAGGGAATGGGTGAAATGTGCAACTTACAGAAGACTACTTAATTCAATTAATTCCTGATAGCCTACTGGCTTTTTATAAGATAGCCAGTAGGCTATCAGGAATTAATTGTAGGTTTTCTCTTAGCCTACTGGTTTTTTATAAGATAATAATTGTTCCTGAATTAAGTATCTGATTGCACAGATTTGTGAGACCAATGATGGCATTCATTCTAAGAATGACAGAGTGTTAATAAATTAGAACTAAATGAAAACCTTAACCTAAACAGACTAAAAAAGCTAAATGTAGAGAAAATTCCTTAACTGAATCAGATTCAGTTAAGGAAGTGTCTCTAAATTTAATAGTTAATTACATTTATCTAGTCTTATCTAATACAATAATGATCATTGTAGGATGAATACATTTTCCATTTTATTAATTAATTATTAAATTTTGCTGCAATTAATTAATTAATTAATTAATTGCAGCAAAATTTCTTTTGCAAGTTTGATTTTTTATCTTTTGTCTTGTTCTTTAAATATTTTATATTGCTTTGAATAATGATTACTGCTGAAAAAATTCTGTAATTTTAAATCAACACACAAATGATTTGTTTTTAAAAATTAACAATGAAAAGTTTTGGCATCAATCATAAGATATATCCCAATTTCAAAAAATTTATAAAAAGTGAAAAATCTGTGTTAGAATTGAAGAAATGTGATAATTAAATTTTGTTTCACATATTAAAAATCAATTGATTTTTACTGTGAAATATAAAAACAAAATTACTACCCTAACATATGGTTTGGCATGGCATCTGTCATTTGATATTGCACTACATGATTAGTTTTAGAGTGGTAGAAATTTTAGATGTTATCTGAATATTATGGTGGGCCAATGGTATGTTATAAAAGGAACAGGGAGTAAAATTGATTGTATGTAGTAAAAAGGTACTAAGCAGGATATATCTGTATATAAAACAGAGGTGAAAATTCAATATAGGAAAGTAAATTTTTAGTAAACATTTCAAAAATATTATCATTATTATTATTTCTGAAATATGTTTAGATGATGATGATGTCAGACTTTTTATATGCAAAATATAGCTTCAATATAAAATGTAGGTGAAGAATAAATTCCAGACCTTTGCTCAAATTCAACTAATTTCTTATTATATTTATTTACTGAGTATATTATTTAATTCAGGAAAGAAATACATGCTCAATTTGATATTTCAAAATAAAATAATTTAATTTTTCAGGATGTATGTAATGAAATCATCTAATATATATTACATCATTACCGAATTGAGACCTCATAAATAATTGAGTTAAAGAATGGCCTTTTTTTCCAATGGATTATAAACAGAATAATTATAAAAACTAATACAATCATAATATCATCATTATTACAGTTTTTAATTTAAAATTTATATGATATTTGAGATACTTGTTACTTTGATAACATTATTATTTGGATTACTTGGATTTTTGAATGAATTAAACAGGTCATTGCCGAATTAACTTGTAATACTTTATTTTTTTGTTTTTAATAAAGCAACTTTTAAGCTCAATTAAGCAAGCTAATAGCTGTTTGTTACTATTATCTAGTTATCTACTATTAATACTAATCTACTACTACTACTAATAATAATATGAATATTCCAAGAATCTACATTTTTAAGTCTAATGATTAAGATTTTAAAAACAAGTTGATAAACAGATAGAAATGATTATGAAATAAATGAATTGATCAGTTCATAGGTACAAAAATTTTGTGTCTATGAACTGATTAAATGTTGTTTCTACCTGTTTATCAACTTGTTTTTATAATCATTACCACTAATGATTCTGAAAAGTACTAAATTATAGACATTAGAGTTTTGTACTATTCTTATCTTAGAAATCCAGCTGATATATTAGCAAATTCTAAAAGTAAAGTCTCTCACTATTAATTCACTCTTTATTCTAGAAACATTAAAAGTAAAATTTAATTTTATTGGGTATTTTCTGCAAAATTATCAAATTTTCACTTAAATAAAATCAATAAAATTAAGCAGTAAATTCATATTTTGAGAGTGAATTTAATCTACGAAAGGAATCCTTGATAATTATATAATTATAATGAATCCTTGATAATTATAATCATTAAAAAAATTCCCTTATGATTATTAAATTGATAGATCAGGTTCAATCTGGATATTATCTTTGAGATTTGGTTTAAAAGCCCATATTTTGAATCAAGATAATTCTAAAAGATAAATTTTATGAAGACAAGAACAGGATATGGTGACAAATTTATTGATTCTTACAATTTCAGGTCCTAAATAGTGCAAATTAGCAAGATTTTTAATAGAGTTATAATTTAAAGATGAGATAATTCTAAAATGAAAATAATATTTGATTCTTGTAAAATTATTAAAATCTAATAACTTTTTTAATTCTATAATTTACTTACACATATAATCCTTTACAGCTCTTTCAAATAATTCATTTAAAGCCATCTTTTCATCCTCTGATGAGGCTATTTTTGATTCATCTGTTAACCACTCTAACCATAACTCTGAAACATAATTTTACTTCAATATTATAACTGTTATATATTTATTTTTAAATCTAATTTTGATTTATATATCTGTGGGTTGGAGGTATAGGGCACTATGTCCATTTGTGGCCAAAATGAATTATTGGCAGAATCTCATATGGGTTTTCAGCCTCTACCAAAATGAGATTATTGGCACAATCATATGGGTTTCTCGTCCTTTACCTACAGGTATACAACACTATGTCCTACATCAATAATTGGTGGAGTTACGGTGCTTTTAAATAACACGTGTCCATAAGGGAGAACAACGTAAAACAACTTCAAACTGCTCTCCTGTAAAATGTAGTAAATGTGACATAGTGACCTATACCTCCGACCCACAGATATATTTTATGAATTTTTCAATAATCATAGTCAACAATAAAATGAAATAAATATTAGAAAATTATGGATAAACTATATTCAGAAAATTTTATATATGGAAATAGTAGGACTGAAAAACTTATTTGAATTAATAAAATATAACATTACGTTCCTTAACTGCTTCTTGTTCAATATAAAGACAATATAAGCACTAACTGCAGAAAAATATTTATTAATCTTATAAATTATATTTGAATTTTCTTATATTACTAAGATACTTGAACTATGTAGAATAACTAAATTAATTAAGATTTATGCAATGTATGGCTGAAAAGGACTTTCAGAGATTGAAAACATTTCCAATAAAAGTAATCATCATCTGCCAGAAATACTTTATCTTCATAAAAAGTAACAGTATCTAAAATATTATTATTATTATTAAAAATATAAGTCGTTTAAATATAGAAATTTATTTATTCTTTGAAATATTTTCAATTTAAATAGAAATTCATTAGCATAATTAAAATTATAGTTAATAATTGTATTTTTTTAAGTTTTTAAAAACTTATTTAAATTATCAAATTATTCTATTCTTTAATTACAATGCATTTTACCACTTATTTAAATTATCAAATTATTCTATTCTTTAATTACAATGCATTTTACCAGGTTAATAATACATTCACTTTATATTTTTTTTTTTTTTTTTTAAGAAAAGATAGTAATAACTTGTCTTAATATACTAAAATAACTACAATCATAAAATATAATAATTTAGAAGTTACTATGCAAAAAATTTATACAATTAATATAAAGTTTTAATAAATACACGAGCCTCACAACAGAAGCAAAATTCATGCAATAATTTCATTGTTTATTTCATATTTTTATTTTCTTATTGCAATTTCTAATGTTTCAATCATCATATCTTAGATAGGTCTTTCTATTAATTTTATTATAGCTGCCTTGTTCAAACCCATATATGTGTGTATTATGTATGGGAAATCGTATTTCCCAAGAATTCTTGAGAATTCCTGAAATAATTTTTTTATATACTAATAAATACAAAACCATAGAGAAGGTGGGACAACCGGGTTGATGGCTCCGGTGCAGTCTTTCAGAGATTTCGAGACACTCCTACATATAGGAGTGTCTCGAAAAAAATGAGTAAATAAAATTTCCTAAATGGAAGTTGACCGGAATTTTCATAACTAGTGCATCTCTTGCACTGAGCACTAAGCTGGAGTCATTACCAGGGCTGGATTTACCAATAGTCCGAGTCCTAGGGCCCCGCAATTTTAGGGGCCTCAAAACTATCAATCAGTTTTCAACTTTTATAAATTTTTAATAAGAAAAAATTGGGTTTTTATTAAAGTGCTAGATAGAAAGTAAAATTTTAAACGTTCTTTATAACTTATAAGTTATAATAAGTGCTAGATAGAAAGTAAAATTTTAAAGTTCCTTATAAGTTATAAGGAAGCTAGATTGAAACTAAAATTTTAAAGGTTCCTTATAAGTTATAAGGAGTCTTTAAAATTAGACTTTAAAGGTTCCTTATAAGTTATAAGGAGCCTTTAAAATTAGACGTAGTTGAAAAAAATTGGTTTTTATTAAAGTGCTAGATAGAAAGTAAAATTTTAAGGTTTTTATTAAAGTGCTAGATAGAAAGTAAAATTTTAAAGGTTCCTTCGTTATAAGGAGCCTTTAAAATTAGATGTAGCTGATTTGAATTTTTAGGATTATAAGGAGCCTTTAAAATTAAACGTAGCTGATTTGAATTTTTAGGTACAAGTGCTAGATAGAAAGTAAAATTTTAAAGTTCCTTATAAGTTATAAGGAAGCTAGATTGAAACTAAAATTTTAAAGGTTCCTTATAAGTTATAAGGAGTCTTTAAAATTAGGCATAGCTGATTTGAATTTTTAGGGGCCCCAAAGCCTTGCTTGTCCTAGGGCCCCTAAAAATGCAAATCCAGCTATGGTCATTACAGTATCATTTTGGTTAGATTTCTATTATATTTCAGGTTTTCTCAAAATATAAACAATTGAATTAATGAAAACTTTATTTAACCAAATCTAACCAAAATGATACCATAATGACCAGAGCCAGATTTGCATTTTTAGGGGCCCTAGAACGAGCAAGGCTTTGGGGTAGCTGGATTTGCATTTTTGGGGGCCCTAGGACAAGCAAGCCTTTGGGGTAAAAATTCAAATCAGCTACATCTAATTTTAAAGGCTCCTTATAACTTAAATCAGCTACGTCTAATTTTAAAGGCTCCTTATAACTTATAAGGAACTTTGGGGGCCCTAGGACGAGCAAGGCTTTGGGGCCCCTAAAAATTCAAATCAACCTAGGACGAGTAAGGCTTTGGGGCCCCTAAAAATTCAAATCAGCTACGTCTAATTTTAAAGAGCTTTGGGGCCCCTAAAAATTCAAATCAGCTATGTCTAATTTTAAAGGTTCGAGCCGGATTTGCATTTTTAGGGGCCCTAGAACGAGCAAGGCTTTGGGGTAGCTGGATTTGCATTTTTGGGGGCCCTAGGACAAGCAAGCCTTTGGGGTAAAAATTCAAATCAGCTACATCTAATTTTAAAGGCTCCTTATAACTTAAATCAGCTACGTCTAATTTTAAAGGCTCCTTATAACTTATAAGGAACTTTGGGGGCCCTAGAACGAGCAAGGCTTTGGGGTAGCTGGATTTGCATTTTTGGGGGCCCTAGGACAAGCAAGCCTTTGGGGTTAAAAATTCAAATCAGCTACGTCTAATTTTAAAGGCTCCTTATAACTTGTACACAAGTATACAGTGAAGTTTTACATATGTCACACAATGTATTAATATACATCACAATCGTCTGCCACAAGCATGCTGATTGAATGTGGTTGTAGTATCAGCCATCACTTTATGGAAATGATTCATCATGGAGAACAGGAACAGTTTGTGTTTATACAAAGAAATATTTATTTTCACAACCCAGGATTTGACTACAATGTCATATTAAGATAAGTTACCTTAGATTTCCTTAGTTAATTCATTTGAAGTTGACTTTGCAGTCAAATCGTGGGTTGTGAAAATAAATATTTTTCTGTGTGAATACAAATTATTTTCTGTTCTCCATGATCAAATGTGCTCAATTTACAAGAGATAAACTTAACTGGTCATGTGTTATCTGATTCTGGGGTCTGGCATACATTTCTAATGGCATGTAATATTGTAACACAATGTAACTTTAGATAGCGATAAACAGGAAAAATATCTAAAAGATACGTTATAAGTAGTATGTTTATTTCCCATTGTAGATATTACTGGATTCTAGGAGCCGATTTTCCCGATTTCTTGACTAACTTTTGTTGGGATTCAAGAACAGAAAAACAAAAAAATTCCTAAGAGGACGGGAAGGAATTCCCGCTCAGAAACACTAATCATGTTCAAAGCTGTGCATTGTTATATAGCAGACATATCTTTTCCCTAGGCTATGTTGCTTTAGTATTCTTTTAATCTCATTTTTAAATTTCTTTTCATCTTACTATGTATTCTTCTGTTCTAGAATGTGTATTTGTTATATATAGATATCTTAAATATATCTGATTTTTGCATATTGTCATATTTACCCTTTTTATTTTTTAACAAAGCAAATATTGTTAGCTGTCATAAGGAGGCAATTTTCTGTCCTGATTTTCTAATTATCTTTATTGTAATCATACATAAAGCAGGAATATATGTACTCTCTACTTCACTGGTTCCTGGCATTGAATCTTCATCACTGCAATCCTGCATCTTTTCCAATTTACTTCAATAAATTTTATCCATCACAGAATATATATAGTTATGTTTAAATCCGTGTTCTAAAATGATATTGTATTCCTGAAGTTTATCTTTACTTCTAGCATAATGTGTATCCTCTTAAAAAGTGTTCTGAAAGCTGACATCTTTTACGAATTAGGATCAGATGACTATGCCATATAATAATGGGGATATGCCTGGTCTGTATACAGTTGTGATAAGGTCTCTAGTCATATTTACTTGCATATCAAAAAATGGAAGATTGTTACTGTCAATTGTCATACTAAATCATTATTAGACTTTTGCTCAGTTCTCCATGTTACATAAATGTCATTCACATAGCAGACATATATCTTTATGGAGTCATTAAATTAATGGAGAACTTAATTATACATTACAAAGAACAACAATTCCACCATCATAAATATATAAGTATATGTAATAATTATTACATATACTTACTTATATTTTTACTTATTTTTTTCTGATTGCTTTTTTGAAAAAGAAAATAAGGAATTTTACTACTATATAAAATGAACAAACAAAAAAATTAATTTATATTGCATGCATGAAATTAAGTCATAAAAAATAAATCAATTAAAGAATAAAAAAAAATGCAATATACACATAAAATAAGTTCCCTACTTACATGATTTAATTTATGCAATTTCAGAGATATGCAGATGCATTAGCTTCTTTATTTTTAAATTTTCATAAAACACAAATGAAAAATTCATTAAACAATTTACTTTTTTATACATATATCACTTAATATCTTCAATTTTCTTATCTATTCTTAAAGTATGCTCATAAATTTAATTTAGCATTCCATTTGCTATTGCCCCTATTTGTGTATATTGAATTCAAGCATTGCTGGACATATGTTATCAAATTTTTTTTATTTAAAAATTTTTTTTTGGATGAATTAATCATGCAAGTCAAGAATTTATATACTTACTGTAAACTTATGCTCTAAATTGCTTTTTAAAAAAATTCCAATATATTTCAAAATCATTAATAATCTAAACTAAGAACTGCTTTCCCATAGAAATTATTGCTATTACTAGATAAGTAATTTCCAGACTTAAGGAAAATCTTCAATTATTATATTATATAAATTTTTTCTTCTTTATTTAATAATATTTTTCTTGATTTTAACATTGCAAAAATAGCTACCATTAAAAATTATAAAATATTTTATTCAATTTTTAAAGGAAAAAAAATGTTTTCAATTTTTGATGGGGATTGGTTTGACCTCATAAAATCTCAAAATATTCTATTTCCAGCAGTGAGCTTAGGGGCTCACAGAGGCTTGCACAAGCCTTTTGTTAAATTTGTCTTTAATTTGTGAGCCCCTTCTTCTTTTCAATTGCTTGTTTATTCCAAGAAAAACAAGTCTTGCTTGTCATAATCACACTTTGACTTACATTAGTCTTTCTCTTAATCATATTTGTGTATTTGAATAATACATTTTGAATACTGGCACTCTGGCAAAATGCCCTCCAAAACAGGGTAGGCAAGTAGGAATCAACCACATTAGTAAAGATTTAGCACAATATTTTATGATTTTTTTTATTTTAAAATGTTTTCTTGTGCATGCATAATTATTTGTATTTTCTTTTTAAATGTAAAACATTTAATTAGAATTTGATATTTTGTTTTTATAAGATAAAGTGCAAGCCCTTTGTTAAAATTTTCATAGCTCACTATTGTCTATTTCTACTTTGTTTTTTTCAATCTTACACATTTCTGTCATGGTATTTTTTATTTTTAGTGTTCCTAATATATCATATTTTTCATATATTTTCATTATTCCATTTACCATTCATTATTACTTGTTTTATTTTTAACTACTGCTATTCACCTTATTTTAATTTTTAAATAAAATTGAAGCACTGTTCATTTCTGGATAAAAGTTTTTTCCTATATTGCAGTAAATGCTTCAATTTTATTTAAAACCCATATTTTATTTTAAAACTTTATAAAGTTCAAATTAAAAAAAAATAGAAATCACTTTAATTAACATACATATACAATAATGCTAATATTTACTACTAGTTTTAAGTTAAAGGCCGGTTCATACGTCAGAACGGAAAAACAAAAGGAAAGGAACATGTTCCGTTCCTTTTCTTTTGAATGTTTAGATCAGTGGTTCTTAATCTTTTTGAAGTCACGGAACACTTTTGATTGTAAAGAAAATATGCGGAACACTATAACACGAAGATCATAAAACAAACAACAAAAAGATGCATGAACATGCATTTTACTAAAAATTATATATTACTCATTAAATAACAGTAAAAAAACATATATTCTTAAGAACTGTAACTCTTAGAAAAAAATGGAACATTTTTAAATCAAGTTTAATGTGATGCCTGAACTAATTATCTTTTGCAGATTTTAGCAATATCAAGTCTAAATATGTAATAAACCTACCCTCATTTCTTCATCAATATTCCAAATAATAATCAAATAAGTTTTTATGCTCATTAATGTTGAAAAGCCTAGCTCACACAAATATAATGTTGAAAACTGTAGTAAAATCTTAAGTGCTTTTGTGGGAAAGCCTGTTAAATAGTTTATTTGAAAATGCAAGTTGAATCTTGTCTACATTATAAAATACAACTCCGCAGTTCCCTAAGGTCATTCAAATAAGCCTCACTTCCAGAATTTTGTAGAAAACTTGTAACACGTTTGCGGAACGTCAATGTTCCGAGGAACACCAGTTAAGAATCACTGGTCTAGATGTTCATAGTTGAATGAAGAAAGAATGTGCATGCTCTTTGTCAACTCTTGTTTGAGATATGGCAGCTATCACATATCGACAGAAGTGGGGTTTAGCCACATATATGGTAAAAATTTAACGAAGAGAAAGATAAATTATATTTGTTTAATAAATTTGGAGAGAAAAATGTTTGGAGAATATTTTAAACTAGTACAGAAGATCAGGGATAGCGATCCCGAAATTCTTTTTTGATATTTCAGGTTTATTATTAAGTTTTATTATAAGAAATTATAATATAAATTAAAATAATCTTGGCATAAATAATAGTATTTATTATAATTAAGGATGTCATATTGAATTCGCCATGGAATTCTCTAATACATGCATTAACTTATGGGAGATCAACAAAGTAAAAGTATAAGCACTATTAACTTTCATTGAGATAGAAGGAATGGAACTACATCAAAAGGAATATGCGAAATAGCGTGCAGAAGACAACTTTGGTGTTTCTTTTTCCTTTTCAGTTCTGATGAACTATGAATCGGCCTTAAATCTTTAACTATGCTTCTGGAATGCTTTTAAGTTATTTGATTTAAGCTTTGAATTTTATCATCTTGTTCTATGGGTAATAATGCTTCTTGAAATCAAAAATATTACAGTTATTATATTTGTGTGTAACTTTAAAGTGATTTCTATTATTTTTAAGCTTGAACTTTATTTAGTGTATCTACTAAAAACAGATTGCTTATTATTTTATAGTTAATCACTTTTTGTGAAAATAATTGTTAACTCATGTATAGCTTCAAACACACTTGTCATTTAATCTTCAATTACAAGAAAGAGTGGTTGAAATTTAAAATGTCATTTACTATATTTTGAAAGTGGAAATATTATTAGAAGCCAAGCCCATGGAATTATAATGTTATAATGTTTATGGATGAAGAAGTGAAAAAAATAATCCAAATTTTGACTTTTTAAAATCAAATCAACACAATGCACATATAGTTGAAGTTTCATTGAAAACAATCAACAGCATATGAAAAGAAGCAACTACTACTGAAAAATTCATATGAAATTCAAAAATATTGTTTTAATCCATATTTGTATTGTTCCTTATTGTTTTAATATAAGTTCAAACCATTTATTTTTCACAACATCTTTACTTAGTAGTAGTTATATATACCATATATACTCATGCATAAACAAGATTTTTTCCTAAAAAAATTTCTGAAGGAGAATCAGCTTACACACAAAAATAATCAATCAAAAATCAGAAAATTTTCACAATATGGTAAGATTCACTGATTCAATCACATATTTGTGCCATCACATGCTTCACTATATCTATTCCTAAAAAGACTCATCATACTGATTCTTTCAAATTTTTTTTTCCCCAAAAAAAAAATGTGGATAGGCACAACTGTGCATAAATCAATATTTTTTGCAGATATTATTTTTATTAGATACCATACAGATATTATCAGAAATATATAGTCCCATTGCATCCTCTTTGTACTAATAGCATGTCCTATGGTAGCAGTTGGATATTTCACATTTATTAATAAAAATGTTTGTTTATTCTCAATTATATTATTAAAAATATATGAATGTATTTAAATGTTCATATTTAAATAAATTCAAAAGTATTAATTTACAGAGTGCTTCATAAATAAGATTGGGAATGTAAAGATCAATCTTTTTTAACATGTAAACATGACTGCTACTAATGAACATATCATCAATTAATATTAAATGAAAACGTAGTGATCTCCAATTTTTTGTGATCAGCAAATTTTCAAATAATTCTGATCATTTAGAAAATTCAGAATGACTATTTTTCAGCTGATTTCAGATATCAGATTTGCACTTCTGACAATTGCATATGTGCTGATCAATTTTACACTTGCATCTGTTGCAGAAAAATTTCCTTTGCATGTTTTTATTCCGATTTTTTCTATTGTTTAAACTTTGCTAAATATTTTTGTTGTGATTCAAAAATACTGGAAAATTTTAATATTTCTTTGATATTTTCTGCTGAACAAACATTTCAATAAAATTGTATTATAGAGAAGCATGATTAGATGTTATGCAACACAATCATGTCCTACTTTCCATAGTTCTTCTTTGAATTGCATCCCATCACAATATTTCAGTGCTATAAGTCTAGTATTTTATCTAATCAGTCTTATCTATTCCAATAGTGAATAGAATTTAGAAAATTTTTAAAATTATAAAAGAAATTATTGATTTATTTCAATAAATATCATATTGTTACAATATAAAACACTTGAAGTTGGGAGTTAGCTTATACACAAGTATATATAGTATCTCAGATGCAAAATCAAAAGGGTTAGACAGATTATAATCTTTTCAAACAATTCTAAAGTATTTATTATAGCATTTGCAAATTTATTTAAACCATATATACATTCAAACTTTTGGCTATCAATAGTTTAGCAAAATGGTGAGAAAGAGTAGTGAATAAATGAGTATAATATTATATATTAAAATGCAATAGTGTCACTAGAAAGTTCAGTGAGTGCAGCCCACACCTGGTGACATCATCGAGGGGGTGACATCCAATATTTTCAAACGTATGTTAAAAAATTTACATTTTTGTCAATTTTACAACTGTAAGCCCTTTTTAACCACTAACAATCAAACATTTTATAAAATATTTCATCATTAGAAAGCACGGATTTAAGAGTTCATAAGGAATATATCATTTATTGTTAGAACCTAAACATTAAAATCTGTACCTACATACAGAGGCTTGATAAGTGGCAAAAAAGGACTTACAGTTGTAAAATTGACAAAAAAGTAATTTTTTTTTAACATACATTTGAAAATATTGGGTGTCACCAGTTACAGACTGCACCCACTGAACCCCTAGTGTGCCACTGCATTTTAATATATCAATATTATACTCATTTATTCACTACTCTTTCTCACCATTTTGTTAAACTGTTTGTAGCCAAAAGTTTGAATATATATGCAAAAGGTTTAAATGTTTTTACACAAAGTTCAAATAATTTGCAAATGCTATATATATATATATATATATTTTTAAACTTAGAATATAACAGAATGAAACTGCTATATTAGTGTAATAATAAAAATATAAATGCAATATAAAATATTATTATTATTATTAATTAAAAGCAGAGAAACTATTTTTTAGAAAACTTTTTATGAATCTATGGATTTCCACTGAAGCTGACCTTATTCAAAACTTTTGACAATTTTGGCTTGAAAGTATAAAATCAAATAGCAATTACATTATTCTTTTAAGGCAAGCAAAAAATAGAATAAGAATCTATTCACTTGAAACTAATTTTCTATTTTACTTAAATTCAAATAAAATGTTCATATTAGCAAAATCTTTACAAACTGCTTGATGCAAGCAACTTGATTACAAATAGCTTGACTAATGTAAACAAGGCTTAAAAGATAAAAGTTGAATTTAAAGTTTTTGGCAAAGTTAACTCGAAAATTTAGTGTTCATATATCTCTAAAACTACAAAACTGAAGGTGAGCTGTTGGTAAACTGAAAATGTTATTTCTTGTTTAAAAAGAATTATTTATTTTAAATAGAATTTTTTTTAATTATAAAAATAACATTTAAAAGCAAGTAAACAAAGGTTATTTGTTATATATAAAATTATAAATATATGGAATATAATCTTTCAATTCACACACATCTATAATAGCCTCAAAGATGTAACAGTTCTGGAATGAGTGAATGAGTTTTTAAATAAAGTATCAAACTATATTGTCTCAGAGAGTGCTGATTATGATAAAGTTGTGATAAAAATGGAACCTCTTCTGGCAATAACGGATGATATAATAGTAAACAAACTATGGTAGAAAGTAGCATTTAAGTAGAGAGAGTAAAAAAATATGCTAACAGAAAAATGATGGTGTAAGGATTTGGAAAATACACCACTGGCTGGATAGTGAGGGCCTAATATGTAAAAATAATAATAAATCTAAAAAAATCATGATTCCGAAGAAAGATCATTATGTTAGCACACTTGAAGATTTTATTAGGAATTAATGGAAAAATGGTTTATTATTTGTTCTACCTATTTAAAGCTAAATAAGATATATTTTTGTCCTAAGTGTTCTATTAAATAGTAACTATATAAATATCAACATAGAACCATAACAAAATGTTTATTTGTAAATCATCCTACAGGAACAGTCTACATTACATATTTGTAGAACAACACTCACACACTTGTTAGAAGCAACTAAGGAGGGCAACAGAAGGCCAAAAATATTACTGCCTGATATTAGTAAGAATATTTGTACTAATAATAAATTTCAGTTTTCCTGCTTTAAATATTTGTGGAATTATTTATGTATAGAATGTGTTGGTAAAACTAAAACTACTCACTTCAAATGTAAAGAAACATGCTATTTTTGTAATGTGTTATTTGTTAAGGATGATAAATCCTTAACAAATAACACATTACAAAAATATCAGGGGTGGCCAACTTGTTTGTCATTTAAGATCGACTTTATATGTTAACAATGAGTTCGCGATCTACCTTCGAAACTCTTCGTTTGATGGTGAGAGAGTAAAGATAGGAGCCAAAACCACATATCCCAAAACGACATTAGTCCAAAATGAGATATCCGGCAGTGGCGACGGTTTTTTCCTTTTATTTTACTCATAAAGCTCAAACACAATACTTCACTTCAACTTTCACAACTGTCAATTCATAGGTGCCATGTTGGCATCATCAGCGAATTTAGAATTTTGTCTAAATGCTCTGCTACTACCGGCTATTCTGTTTTGGGCCATACTCAGCAATAAAGCAAAAGTTTGGCTTTAATTGTCTAGAGAAGGCACTATACAGTAAGAGAGTCATCCGATAACTTACGAAGATCGACTACAAATCGTCCAGATATCAACTAGTCAATCGCAATTGACCTGTTGGCCACCCCTGATCTATATATTCAAAATAAATTTATTAAAAAATAATATGTTTATAAATAAAATATAAGTAAAAATATTAATTCTTGGTTGAAAAATGATAAAAATTGATTAAATTGAAATTAATCCAATTTAAAAAATAATAATAATTTTTTGAGATGCAATTTTCTATACTTTTTTTACACAAATAATATGCATCATTTCATATAAGTTTGAACATTATATTTATAAAAGCATTTAAGTTCAAGATTGCCCACTACACAGATTGAATGTTGAAAGATATGGCAGTGATCTTAAAAACATTCTCAACTATGAGAGGTTTTGTACCATAGAATATCAGATTAAAGTCATTAAGTCCAAGGCCACTTCAGAAGAGGATGGGGCAATTGACATTTCTGACTCTGCCCATTTAAATAGAGAAACAGCAGAAAATAAGTAAATGCTACTCTGTGTCTGTATTAATTCATATTAATCTATGAAGCATTTACAGAGAAGTTCAAGCTATCTGCTGTAAATAAAGCAACTAATGATATCTGCAGCTAGTTTTTAAATTTTTTATTTAATTTATGTTTGTAACTTGATACTTAATAAAAACAGGGGAAAAATTTTATAAATCAATTGATTTTCTTAGAAATTAACTGTATATATTTTTCTATTACATAATATATACAGTGGATTCCGCTTAATTGGGACACATCGGGACTTAGCCATTTTGGCCCAATTAAGCGGCTGTCCCAATTAAACGAGGTAATAATCTAAAATAAAATACGTAATTCGTAGGTAAATAAATAAGGTAAAAAGTAATAATTAGGTACCTATTTTAATGCTTTATTAAAATAGTACCTAATTATTAGCTTTTTACCAATCTCCTCTAACTTTTTTCAACACTGGGTCACTGATATTCAAACTATTAATCTATGAAGCATTTACAGAGAAGTTCAAGCTATCTGCTGTAAATAAAGCAACTGAATGATATCTGCATGACTTGAATGATAAATTATTATTATTATTATTATTATTATTAGTGTTATCTTTTAATATAATTTTCGTGTTTTTTCTTTTATCTAACAGTACAGCATTGTTTTTGGCCGTATAACAAAACATTGCGGGCCGTAAATTGAAAAAGTGCCATAATTAAAAAAGGCCGTTATAGCGAAATGCCGTATAAAGAGCGGCCGTATAGCGAGGTATGGGTGTATTTAAAAATGGTAGACATTCAAACTTCTGAGATTTTCCTCTAATAACTACAGAACAATTCTATAGATTTTTGACATTCTATATAAAATTCTATTGAAAATGATTATGGTAATATGTATTTTAATATCTTCTCTTTAATCATTCCAAGATAAAGATGAACTAATAACATATATAATAATAAATTTATAATTATATATAGTGTTAAATAATTCCTGCTTTTAGATTATACTTTGTTGAATTAATAATGTCCAACTGTGTTTGTATTATTAAGAATAAGTTTGACTCAAAAAGTATTTTTCATTATTTTTTTTTTTTTCAATATTTTTTGAATTGTTCTATTTTTTCTTTTATATAAATTTATGAAAAATATCTAATTGAATATGTAGAACAAACTTTTTTATATTTAATTAATATATCATATTAAAAGCATTCAGAAATAAAATTAACTTAGAATGTGTTTAGTAATAGATTGAGCCTATTTTAGAGTATTAGCAGAAATAGACTAAACTCATGTTTTCTTAATAAATTTAAATAAAATTTACAATAATTTATATTAAGAAATATTTGTTATAAATTATTTTAGGTTTTCTCAGTACAAGTGATGAACGATTACAAGTAGCTCTTGAAGAACTTCATGACCTTAAAGGTGTATGGGGTGAACTGTCCAAAATTTGGGAACAGATTGATCAACTCAAAGAACAACCATGGCTCTCTATTCAACCTAGAAAGGTAAAGAAAAAACTTTTAACCTTTGAATTTTTAAACTGTGATAAAATTTTTACATAGTTCTAATCAATAAGTAAAAGTTATGAAATAGATATGCATTAAATGTTTCATAATTGCTTTAATCTGTTTAATGCCTTTCATGTGAATAGACATCAAGGAAATGAACAAAAATGATAAAAAAAAACAATAAACAAGTTAAAAAAATTAAATCTTCATTTTATTAATTTAGCTTTTGTAAATCAGTTTTATTGAGTGTATACATTAAAAATACATCTTTTTGACAGCGAGTCCTAAATTTTTTTAGTTGCTGAAATAATTTTTTAAATTACATTTAAACAAACATTGTTTATATTTGAACAGCTTGATTGAATTTGGATTTTTTTTTATCCCATCCTGTTGATTTTATAATCTAATCTACTGAAGTTATTCCAATTATGGAATTTGATAAATTTATATTTTTGAAATTTTTAGAAAAAATCAAATTTTTCATAAAATAAGTTATAAAATGCTGAAAATTAAAAAATATTGTAGATAATAAGAAAATATTGATTAATTCTTTTAAAATAAATTAAAATACATCTTAATTGTTAATTTTTTGTTTCAATTTTGCCAAAATTATAAGAAAATTGTAAAAATGAAACATAAACAACCTGCACCATTACATGGCTGTGACACTTATTTCTTTATAGCAGCAATTCGTTTCCTAGGAAATTCCGCTACAGTCAAGTCTACTTTGCATGTGGGTGTAAGGCATTGGGTACTGAGTAACAAAAAACCATCCTCAATGAAAATTACTTTTAGCCCAATTAGAGGAACAGAAAATGTATTATAGTTGCTTTTTTATAAGATGAGACCATTTTCGTATATATTGGGATTTTATCATATAAATAAAAAAATTAATAATAAATACTACTAAAAATTTTGTAAATGAAATAAGAACAAGTTGATAAATATGAAATATTAATAAAATTACAATATTTCAATGAATTCATATAAATTTTTAATAATTATATGATGTAACTTCATTCAACAGCAGTTATGTAACTTGTGGTTTTATAAATTTCTGAAAATTTTGGCCAAATTTCTTTATTCATGACTCATTTTGTTCAGAAAACTTATTGTTATCTAAAAATATCAACTGTTTTGTTAGTATGGCTAAAATTTCATATAAAAACATCATGTTTTCAGCAATTTCATATATGTAACGAAAACTTGTGAAAAAATAAAATTTTAAAAAAATGCATACATTGTTAGAAAGAGAACAAAAGATGCAATAAATTCTGAAAATTTCTAAAGATTTCAATGAAAATTAAGCAAGATTTCACAATTTTAATTTTCTTTTTTTTAGATATTAATTAAGCTTAATTTCAAAATATTGCCAGCATTCAAAATGTTAATAAAATTAATCTAAACAATAATTTTAACTAAATAGTTAATGAAAGTAACTAAGTAGTTGCAGTTAAGGATAATGTTTTTAGTGCAAATAAAAGTAATTTTCATTATTTTAAAATTATCATTGCTAAAATTTTAAAGTAAAATCTATTAAAACTTGTCTCTAAATTTCTGTAAAATAAATATAATATACAAATTATTGCATATTTAGACGGAGCAGGCGTGTCTAGCATAGCTAGGCGTTGGAGCGCTAAAGGTTAAAAATAATTTATATTTAGATTAATCAAATAAATGAATCAGAGTTGCAATATATCTAATAAAGCTAATGATGGTTTTTTAATGAAAACATTTCTCGGTATCATTATTGAGCCTCTTTTGTCTTAAAAGAAACTTTCCTGCCAATAGTGCTTGATTTAGATTTTATTTTTGAACTGTTTGGTATCTTGAACTATAAATAATTAAACAGAACCCCTAAATTAATCCTGCCAAATTCTAATAATTAAAATTTCTGTTAAATTATCAAGCAATTAATTTGGCAATCTCTCTTGAAGTTTGATTTGTTGTTTATGAATAATTTTCAAATCAGTTCAAAAATATCACTAAACTATATAAATTTCCATTCTTCTTCTTGTAAGTTTCAACTTTCTAGAATTATAGTGTCTGTGTTATGGGAATATAAATGAAAAATGATTAAAAATTAAAATTAGAATCTTGATTTTTATGAAAAATGAATAATTTATACTATTTGTAATCTATTACAAATAGTATAAATTATAGTAGTAGTGCTAATTTTATTTGAAAATTCTTTAATATTTTAATATGTGCAAGGGATGACAACTTCTTATTCTCATTGTGAGCTGAATGTATTAACTCATTTCTATCAAAATGACAATTTTGCTGTCCCAAAACACAGACAATATGACCTTGCTGGTTGATTTTTGCAGCCTTAGCCTTTTTGGGTGAGTGATATGACATTTCCATTTTTTGCTCATTTCCTTGGTCTCAAGGTTATATAGGTAAACCCAGCATTCATCAATGCTCACTCATTATTGTAGAAAATCATCTTCATTCTGTTTGTACTAGTCCAAAAAGCTTTGTGCACATTCCATGTGTTACTGTTTTTGGAAAGGTGTCAGCAACTTTGAAAACCACTGTGCAGCCATTTTGCTTAATTGTAATATGTCATGCAATATGTTATAGACTGACCATCTATTAATTTTTGCCTCCATATCTAAGAAATTAATTGTCACATCTCTGTTTTCAAGCACTAGCTACTCAACTTTTGTCACCATACTTTGTTCTTTGGTTGATGATGGATGCCTTTCTTTTGGATCATCCTATAGGCTATTGCCACTGCATTTGAATTTCTGTTTCCATCATTTCACAGTTTCATAGAATGGACATTCCTTGCCATAGACAGCTGACATTTCTTCATGAATTATTTGTGCAGTTTTCCCTTGAAGATGAAGGAACTGTATCACTGCTTAATGTTCAAGCTGCATGATATCTTTTTACTATCATGCTTCTAACTTCAGTTTAACAGGACCTGTCAAAATAAAAAAGGACCTAAAAGGCATGCATGTCTTACTAACATGCATGCCTTTCATTGTTTACTATTACAGATCTATAGCACTCACATAACATGATGAGGGTAAGAATTTTTTGGCCTCCCCTTGTAAAGCAAACTAATAAACTGGAATCCAAGAACAGTCAAAATTTTTTTAAATTTGAAATTTTGAAATTAATGGGAAATAGTAGTTCAGTTTACATATTTCCAATTTTCAGTTTTTAGGAATAAATTGCTTTCATAAATGAAGAGGAAGGGCAAAGAGTATATTATAATTATATTTATATAATATAAAGATATAAATTAATTATGCTTTAATATATTCATAATTATATAAACAAAACAATCTTTTTAATCATTGAGAAATTAAATATTCTTTTTCATTATTTTTTATTTATATTTAAGAATTAAATTAATAAGAATAATCAATAAGAGAATTTGAAATAGATAACAGTGAAAATAATGTATCATGACAAATATCTTTATAAAATATATTATATGAATTTAACTGTTTTTTTAGATATTGTATGATAAATAATAATGAAATTATATTAAATTTCATTCAGCTTCGACAGCAGTTAGATGGTTTGTTAAATCAGTTGAAAGAACTTCCAGCAAGATTGAGACAATATGCATCTTATGAATTTGTGAAACGTCTTCTACAAGGTTATACAAAAGTAAATATTATCTTCAAGTTTCTAAATAAAGAAAAATTTAGTATATACACTTCAAAATTACAAACTTCACTTTTTAATGAATTTAATTCATTTGTAATTTTTAGAATTTTCTGTTTGTAATGAATATAATTAATATTCTAGGTGAATATGTTAATTGTTGAATTGAAATCAGATGCTTTGAAAGAACGCCATTGGAAACAATTGATGAAACAACTAAAAGTAAATTGGGTTTTATCAGATTTGACCTTAGGTCAAGTTTGGGATGTTGATCTCCAAAGAAATGAATCTGTTATAAAAGATGTTATATTAGTAGCACAAGGAGAAATGGCTCTGGAAGAATTCTTGAAACAGGTATTTTTAAGCAAATATTATTCATATTAATTTAAAAAATAAAAATTTAAATTTTTATTTATTTTTATTCCCAGCAATATAATTTATAATTATTTAGATTAGGAAGTAACTAGTTTCCTTTTCTTTTAGGTTCGTGAGGCTTGGCAAAATTATGAATTGGAATTGGTGAATTATCAAAACAAATGTAGATTGATTCGAGGATGGGATGATTTATTTAATAGAGTAAAAGAGCATATTAATTCTGTGGCTGCCATGAAATTGTCACCATATTATAAGGTAAATTTTTAAATTTTTATTTAATTAAACTTCTTTCAGATTATTTTAATAAAGCAAAATGACTCTGTTAAGGACATAGTTATCTGATTTATATAATTATTTTAATTATAGTTTTTAGTTTGAGTTATATTTTTTTTTATTAATTTTAATGTTAGACTTCAATCAAAAATCTGTTTCCATTTTTATGAATTGATGTTAACTCTTTGAAGTCTGTTGATGTGTATATGTTACACCCAAACACTGAAATTGCACAATGACCAAAAAAAAAACAGCCACAATACATTGTGACTAGTTCTAGACGACCAAACACTGATGTTCAACATTATTTCGCTTCATGATCAGTGTGAGGTAACCACAATTCGTTGTGGGCAACTCCGCCAAAACTGATATACATTGAGCGTTTTGAAACAACCACAGACCATTCTGAAACAGATCAGGGTATGTTTTTATAGTAGTATGCTCTATGTTATTAATAGTACCGGAATTCCATTACTGATAATGGAATTTAGACCTTTTAGCAGTGTTTCGGCAATGTCAACTAATTCTTGAAAAAGGATCAATATTTTGGACATGGAACTTCAATCCTATGTATTTTTACAATATTTTTATTTTTAAATCATAAATGAAGTTTTTCCAAAAGTAAAATTTTTTCTTAAAAATTTTAAAAGATTTCAACAAGAATGCAATCTAGCATTGGGTTAAGTCATTTTGAACTGGCAACAATGCGTTGTGGCCATTGATTTTTATATTCTCTAATATCTAATAAAAAACATAAATTTTATTAAAACATTTAAAAAATGTTTGTTTTCTTGTAATTTATCAGCTAAGATTTACATCTGAGTCAAAGGTTATTTTTTAATATTTGATTCCTAAAATCTGGACTTTCAATTAGTTTCTTTTTATAATTTAGACTTCTTAGAGTTCAGTGCAGGAAATTTTAGAATATCATATGTTGTTCTCATTCTACATAGTTCTAAGAATAACACAAAAAGATTTTTTCTGCATATGCAGCTAAGGCTAAATTTAAGTAATAAAATTTCCTATCTTTTTTTCTCACATTATCTTCTTTTCTACAAAAAACAGATAAATATGTATTCTACTTAGTCTCTCTATTTTAAAATAGGTACATCTAGGAATAATTAACTAAAATATTATTCAGTTCTTAAAAATGTATTAACTGATTACAAATGAAGATCCAATAACAAATAACATCCTAATAAATTTGTATAATTAAACTCAAGATGATAAGATTTCAACAAATAAAAGCACTTTGGCAGTCGGAAATAAACATTTTATTAGTATTAATAAACTAAAAACGTTTTCGGTATCTTAAATACCATCATCAGTTACATGGAACAGATCGCACGGAATACAATTTGAACTATAAAAATTTAAACAACGTCAAAAGAATATATTATTAAGTTTAACATGATTTAATATTTTTACAATTTATCATCAATATATTATAATACTACCTATTAATAAGGTTGGAAAAATACATATAATAATAATTTAAGATAAATATAACAGTCTTGCAGCTTAAGAACGATGATTTTTCACTGTATATTTGCAGGCATTGCTGACTTCATCTGCTTTTTTAACATTAATTACATTCTCTTTCATACACGATTTCAGTATTTCGATTTTTTCTTTTATTGCTAAGTCTTTCTTGTTATAACCATTTTTAATAACTTTTGCTTCGTTCCATAAAACATCATTATCCTTTTGGTAAGCTCTTTGCGCTAGAGCAGTAGCTAAGTTACCGTTAGAGATGTTATCCTTGTGCTCTGATATCCTTCCTTTAAAGTTTCGGGCAGTAGTGCCGATATATACTTCGTTTCTTTCATCTTCTATATTATGCATCGGAATTTTGTATACCACAGATTTATAATCATTACAATATTTTTGTTTTTCATTCCTGAGTATATTAAACACAGTGGATGGCATCATATAGGTACACTTACTGTTGTTACTTTTGAGCACTGGCCTTATTGTTTTGTGTGCAGTCTAAATGGTACAGGGAGTCAGTTTTCATCACTTAACGACTCTTCAATCTGAGTTGCCCTGGTTTGTTGGATAGGTGCTCTACTATCATTCTCATATTTAATTTTTTGTTCCTTATAAATCTTTTTCATAAATTTCATACTATATCCATGCTTGTGACCCCAAAAATATATTCTCTTTAGTTCTTATTCTCTGTATAAGTCATTTGAACAGTGTGTTAAACTTCTCTTAAAGTAAGCTACAAATGCTGATTTTTTTGTAAGTCCAGGGATCAAAGGACCATCTGGGGATCAATACCGGCATTGTGGTGGGTTTTACGTATACCGTGGTTTCTAGTATTCTCATAATATATTGACGATAAATTGTAAAAATATTAATTCATGTTAAACTTATTAATAATATATACTTTTTGACGTTGTGTAAATTTCTATAGTTCGTAAAGTTCAATATCATCCAAGCACAAAATAGCAGTCAAATAAAAATCACTTTTATTAACAGAAATTAAAAACGTTTTCGGTATTTTTATCATACCATCTTCAGTTACAATAAAATTAGAATAGAATAACTTCAAAACATATTCTAGAACAAAATCTTTTTTGTATTTCAAAAATTGATATAGCCGAAGAGCAGATATTGGAAATACAATTTTTTATTAGTAAAATGAAATATATAAAAATTAATCAAGAAATAATATAGCATAGTACATAGTAAAACTTAAAAATAATAAAATAAAATAAAAAATAATAATATTTTTTGTACATCTCATTCTAAGATTGGTGGGCGGTACATGCCAACCATATGTTAAGCCCATAATAACAAAGGTTCTAAGATTGGTGGGCAGTACATACCAATCATATGTTAAGCAGACCCATATTAACAAAGGAAAAAAACATAAAATATAAAACATAACGTCTCTTAAATCAGATGTTTAGGATTATTTATTGAAATTATGAACCGCATATCTCCAGGCTTTCGATATTCCGTCCGCCTGCTGTGAATTAATAACAAGTTCTCCATCACTAGCTTTTAGGATCTCAGTTTTCTCTGCATTAAAAAGATCTTTAGAATCTTGCACTTTTCTAACAACTTTGGCTTCATCACAAAGAATATTAATATCTTTTTCAAAGACCCTTTGGGCTAACTATTTCTATAGCTTCAAATTGTATTCCGTACGATCTGTTCCATGTAACTGATGATGGTATTTAAGATACCAAAAACGTTTTTAGTTTATTAATACTAATAAAATGTTTGTTTATTTCCAACTGCTAAAGTGCTTTTATTCGTTGAACTCTTATTATCTAAGAAATAGCAGTTTTTAGAAGATTTTATTTAATTAAACTCAAAATTCTGGATAAATAAGGGAAGAATCGCTTCACATTCTTTTTAATCCTGATTTAATTAATATAGATATTGCAGACTAAATTTTTTTTTATGCTTATAGATTGAAAATGTGCGCCTCTAATGGTGGTTCCTAAATTTATATATTTGTCAAAATTTTTTTAAAATCGTGTTTTCATGAAAGTTGTTTTGAATAGATCCTCATAATCCTGATAAATTCAATATCATTGATGTAATAAAAGAAAAGATGCTCACATATTTTAAGGCAGGGATTCTTGACCAAGGGTATGGGACTCGATCTCTAAAGTACAGCAAATTCAAGCTGTTGACATATTTGGAACTCATACTAGCAACTTATATAAGGAATAGTGGTGATTATTTCGACAGTCAAGTGAAGGGGAGTATGGAACATTGGACAATCCATTGGAAGTCTGGAATCATCAAAAGGTTAAGAACCCCTGTTTTAAGATAACATTATTTGTGTAAATATCAGCAGATATAAATGATATATTTTATATTAAATAGTATATCAAATATTATTTTATATATATAAAATGTTCATATTTGCTGATATTTACACAAATAATGTTACTTTAAAATATGTGAACATTTTTTTCTTATTACTTCAATGATATTGAATTTTATATTGATAATTTTCTATAGGCTTGTTTCTCTAATAGACTATGATATATGTGAATTTTATTCAGATTGGATTATATTTATATGAATTATCATGCTGACAAATAAATGGAGAAAAAAACAAATTTAACTGACATACTATTTCATTCTATTTTGGAACTGAAAAAGTTTTAAAGATGATGATTTATGTGCTCATTTATACATATATATCACATAAGATCTTTAAGGGAAAACCTAGCACTTTCAAATAATTTTCTTATTAAAAAAAAATCACATTTTCAGATAACATCATTCTACAGTTTCTCCTTATTCAGACAATATATAATATATATATATTATTAATAGAATTCATTTCAAAATTTATAAAACTAAATAATTCTAAACATTATAATATAGAAAAAATCATTTGCTATTATTTGTATTTCTCCTCATCTTTAAATATGTCATGTTGATCTTGTCTTCCTTGGCATATCATATATCAAACTTACTATGAAAGTTTTCCTTTTTTCCTATGGCCTTGATCACAGTTATAGCATGAATCCAGATCCTTCAAGATTGCAATTGACTACTTTATCACAACTTTTATACTTATTCTTTAATATAATTATTTTTAAGGTTTAGTCTTTATGATCCACTAGTACTATATAACTTATGCTCTGACATACATAGATTAGATTTATGTAGAGTTTTGCAGAATAATCCACTTATATTAACTGGGAACTGGCTGTATTTCATATTGCTGAAGTTAAGTCATGTAAGTGCTGCTTTGAGTTTAAAATGATGGTGGAGAATTTTTATAAATATTGCATGAATTCATTCTGGCAATGCAGCATCACAGAAAATACCTCTATTCAGTATTTAAAATCAGATCGAGTTACATATATTCAATTTCCATAAAATTCAACTTTATGTAAAATGTTTTCCATAAATTTTTTCTTTTCCCAGATATAGAACATAAACTTCTATTGTATTTGTAAGTTAAGTGCAAACATACTAGTTTATAATATTTAAATTTTCATATTTGATTTATTTATTGTTTGTTGATCTTAAGTATCATATTATTGGTTATAGAATTATTCCATGTAACATTGTATTCTCTTTTATTTATTACAGGAATACCTCAATTATCGCGGTTTCGATTATCGCGATTTATAATTTGATACCAAAATTCCTATTATTGCGATCCAAATTCGAATTATCGCGGTTTTGAGATATAGCCCACTACATATGTAACCAGAATTACATTTACCCTCCAAGTAGCTCTCTTAAAGCATTTTGTTTTTATTCGAGGGCACCTAATCACTGCTCATCAGTAACTGTCCGCCATTGCCTGAAGTAAATGTGGACAAGGCCAGCTTAAACCCAGTAAGCAAACGATGCACCGTATCGGGGTGCCTTGAGGAGGGTGCCAAATTATCATTTTATCAATATTGTAAAGGTGCTGAGTAGATGTTACAAGGAAGCTGCATCGGGGTGCCGGGATCTCTAGAGGAAAATCTGTATGTGGATATTTATTTCTCTTCTTATTTATCTCTACAATGAATGCTAAAAGAAACAAGGATGATATCAAGTCTACAGCTATTAAGAAGAAACGTAATGATCAGCTTAAAAGATTAGCACGTTTAACAGATTTCTTTTTTACCTGATATAAAATTTAATCAATAGATTTGAAAAATCCTTGGCAACGATCACCCATTTTACATGCATTATTTATCCCGATTATCGCGGATTTGATTATTGCGGTGTTTTTCGTGGCAACAATAACTGCGATAATCGAGGTATTCCTGTATACAGTATGGCACCATAACATTGTGTAGACACAAATCATTGTAGTCCATCAGTCCCAGAAATTTTTGTTTCAGAATTTGTATTGAAATATTTTTCTGACTTATACAAATATAATTCATGTTACATAAAACCCTTTGATACCAATTATTTTGATAAATTGGGGAATATCAATACTTTTTTTTTACATTAAAACATATGCACAGTTTTATATTCTTGGGTATAATGAATTACAATTATAATAAATACTTCTATCTAGTCTTGTGACACTTGTTATAACTGAGTTTTATTACATTATTAAAATTACAATATTTGATACTTGTATTGTCAAAACAAAAAATCAGTTTACACATTGTATAAACTTTCTAGAATTCGTATAATCCTATGTACTTACTAATGTATCCTGAAATATGTAGTACCTTTGATACCAATTATTTTGATAAATTGGGGAATATCAATACTTTTTTTTTACATTAAAATATATGCACAATTTTATATTCTTGGGTATAATGAATTACAATTATAATAAATATTTCTATCTAGTCTTGTGACACTTGTTATAACTGAGTTTTACTACATTATTAAAGATTACTATATTTGATACTTGTATTGTCAAAACAAAAAATCAGTTTATACATTGTATAAACTTTCTAGAATTCATATAATCCTATGTACTTACTAATGTATCCTGAAATATGTAGTATCTATCTTAAGAGGTAATTATTTAATATTTGTGGAAAACAATTTTTCATTTCAAAATTTTTATTTTCCAATTTTCAAAATTTTAAATGTATTTTTTGGCCATCAACATTTAAGCAATAATGTTCATTTGGCATTTGTTTTTATTATTATTGTAATATCATCAATTGCATTAAAAAAGTTAAACAAATTCAGCAAATCGCATTTAATTTCATTTTTGATTTCAAAGAAATACTTTTTTTTTTCAAAATAAGACATAATAATTGATTTCACATTGGAGAAAATAGAACTAGGAAGTATTATGATCAATTGACACTATGATTATGTAACAAAAATATCATTGAGATTTTTTATCATAATTATAGTGTCAATAAAAATTGTCATAATCATAATATCAATAAAAATAGTGATGATAAAATATATAAGCATAGTGTCAATGGATTTTTTTGTCATAATCTAATTCATTCTGAAGCAAACATTTTCGCAAATATGACATTGTGTGATTATTCCTTTAGATAGAATTGTACAACCTGGCAAACCATATGTTCGAAAGCATAGTGTCAATGGATTTTTTTGTCATAATCTAATTCATTCTGAAGCAAACATTTTTGCAAATATGACATTGTGTGATTATTCCTTTAGATACAATTGTACAACCTGGCAAACCATATGTTCTAAAATTATTGCAAAAGTTCTGTTGTAACTGAAATGCAACAGGTTACTTAGCAGCTGTGCATTTAGATGCATTGCTGATTTTTTTTAATAGTTTTGTATTAAAACTCTGTTTAAATTTCGAAAGCAAAAACTTCAATTAGTTTAAAATAAATGCAAATAATTCTGAGTTTACAAGTTCCTGCTTAATGAATGCCCAGGTGTATGAGGGTTTATCATTAGTACAAATATAGTTACTAATAGTACCAGGCTATACATATTTTTCAGACACAGCAATCATTAAATTAAACTATTATTGCTGTTTGATCTCCAGCAATAATAGTTTAATGATTTACAACAAATACCAGTTTTGTTGCAATAGATTTTAACAACTAAATTCTTCTGTATTCTAGTTGTTAACATTCATTGAACATAAGATTGATATTATTTTTCATGTCATCTGTTTCTACTTTCTCTAACTGGGCTGTTCTGTTAAACATTATATTCTAAAGAATGACTTTCTATCACTTCGTTTATTTGGAAGAACACTTTGAAATATTTTGTTTAGGCATTTAATTTTGGTATCCAAACTTTCTTTTAAAAGCATTTTAAAACAACTATTCATTTCATTTTTTAAAATTTATATCTTATGTTGCTCTGACAAATAATAATTCTCTGATGATCTCTCAATGCAAAAGTCAATGCAAATCATAACATAATTCAACAAGCACTTAATGCAGGAAAACTAAAAGTTATTAGTATTGTTACAAATATAGTTGTTAATAATATCAGGCCATAACACCTGATATTATTGGCCTTCTATCGCCTTCCTTGATTGCATCTAACAAGTGTGAATCTTGTTCTACAAATGTAAATGATGTAGGCTATTCCTATTAGGACAGTTTATAAACAAACATATCATTATAGTTCTGCATTGACATTTAAATGGTCACCATTTGGTAAAACAGTTGAGATGAAAGCATAAGGTGCATCTTATTTAGCTTTAAGCAGATACAAATAATAAACCATTTTGCCATTAAATCTTATTATATACATTATACATTTATCATGTTACAGTTTTATAATATATTTTTAACATTTTTGACTGTGTATGGATGGTGTATACTATAAAATTGTAATGTTGTAAAAATAGTAATGTATACAACAAGATTTAACAATAAAATGATTTATTATTATTTGAATCTGCTTAAAGCTGAATAAAGATGCACCTTATATTTTTATCTTAAGTGTTTTACCATATGTTAAGTGTTTAAATGTCAACACAAAACCATGATGAAATTTTTATTTGTAAACTATCCTAATAACAATGACTTATATCACCTGCATTTGTAAAATGAGACTGAACACATTTTAGAAGTGGCCAAAGAGAATCATAGAAGGCTGAAAATATTACCACTTGGTTATTATTAGTAACTATATTTGTACTAATAATAAATTTTAGTTTTACTGCTTTAAGTACTTGTTAAATTAGTTGCTATTTTATGAGAAGCTGAACTTGAAAGTTTAAGATTAAATCATTAATATTTTCAATGTGTGGAATATACTTCTAGGAAAAATTATATGTATTTCTAGGTAATAGAATATACTATATACAGTAAGACCCCTTTTAACGCGGGGGATACATTCCAAGGAAACCAAGCGCTAAATGAAACAGCGTTAAACAAGGTCATATTAACAATAATAGGAATAGGTGAAACAGGACAGTGAATAAAAAAATATACATACCATTTTTTTTAATTTTATTTTGTAACATGTATTATTACTATTTTATTACATTAATTATAGTCATTTTTTTTATTGTTAATATCGATTTGTACTCCATAAATCATTCATGAAAATCAAAAATATTTGAGTAAATAATTTTTTTGTGACGAGGAATATTCTTCATTTGACATTACCCCTTTTAACGCGGGGGATACATTCCAAGGAAACCAAGCGCTAAATGAAACAGCGTTAAGCGAGGTCATATTAACAATAATAGGAATAGGTGAAACAGGACAGTGAATAAAAAAATATACATACCATTTTTTTTAATTTTATTTTGTAACATGTATTATTACTATTTTATTACATTAATTATAGTCATTTTTTTTATTGTTAATATCGATTTGTACTCCATAAATCATTCATGAAAATCAAAAATATTTGAGTAAATAATTTTTTTGTGACGAGGAATATTCTTCATTTGACATTATTTGTTTTCTCGTTAAGAAGTCATTTAACGTCGTTTGCCTTTTCCTCTTTCATTCAGCAAGCCATTGTCAATAACAAAATATTGTATCTGTGACACTTCTTATTGCCTTTGAGCTTGTCAATAACTAGACATTGTAACCCATGACACTTCATCTTGCCTTTGAACTTCTATTAATTTGGATCATTTTGTATAAACTGATCCATAATTTCCGTAATAGTTTTTGTCTTGCCTTTGAACTTCTATCAAAATTTGGATCATTTTGTATAAACTGATTTCTAATTTCCGTAATAGTGGCTAAACTTGTTTTGAGAAAATCCGTTGCAAGTTCCGCAGCAGACTTTTTAACTGCCTGCATTGATATCGAACGCACTGCGAGACGGCATAGGAGTATCAACGCAATGATATGTTTGATTTGGGATTTCTGTGAGCATAAGGGTTTGAAAAACTGCGTCAAAATGAATCAATAAAAAATATAGAATTTGGGGGAAACTGCGTTATATCAAAGCAGTATTAAACGGAGCGGTGTTAAGCAGGGTCTTACTGTATCATTTAACATAAAGTTCTTTTTAATTTAACATTATCATCATGCTTACATAAGTTTATACACACCAGCATTAAATAGCAAAAATTAATTTATTAAAAATAAAGCCTTGAGGATTAGGGATTAAGTCAAAATGATTCCTGTTTCGCTATAATGCAGTTTTTTTCAAATTCTATATTTTTTATTGATTCACTCTGGCACAGTTTTTCAAATCATTATACTCAAATAAATCTGAAATCGCATGAATTTGTTGCTTTGATACTCCTATGCTGTCTCACAGTGCATTTGATGGCAGTGCAGTATATACGAAAGTCTGCTGCGGTCACAGTTCATATTTATAATCGGTCATCAACATTATTTTACAGTAATAAAAATAATAATTATCCCATTTTAATTTTAACCGGAATACTTCCATTTCAAACTATAGTTCGTTGAAGTTAGAATGTTTTGCGATGTTATTTTTCATGTCATCTGTTTCTACTTTCTCTAACTGGGCTGTTCTGTTAAACATTATATTCTAAAGAATGACTTTCTATCACTTCGTTTATTTGGAAGAACACTTTGAAATATTTTGTTTAGGCATTTAATTTTGGTATCCAAACTTTCTTTTAAAAGCATTTTAAAACAACTATTCATTTCATTTTTTAAAATTTATATCTTATGTTGCTCTGACAAATAATAATTCTCTGATGATCTCTCAATGCAAAAGTCAATGCAAATCATAACATAATTCAACAAGCACTTAATGCAGGAAAACTAAAAGTTATTAGTATTGTTACAAATATAGTTGTTAATAATATCAGGCCATAACACCTGATATTATTGGCCTTCTATCGCCTTCCTTGATTGCATCTAACAAGTGTGAATCTTGTTCTACAAATGTAAATGATGTAGGCTATTCCTATTAGGACAGTTTATAAACAAACATATCATTATAGTTCTGCATTGACATTTAAATGGTCACCATTTGGTAAAACAGTTGAGATGAAAGCATAAGGTGCATCTTATTTAGCTTTAAGCAGATACAAATAATAAACCATTTTGCCATTAAATCTTATTATATACATTATACATTTATCATGTTACAGTTTTATAATATATTTTTAACATTTTTGACTGTGTATGGATGGTGTATACTATAAAATTGTAATGTTGTAAAAATAGTAATGTATACAACAAGATTTAACAATAAAATGACTTATTATTATTTGAATCTGCTTAAAGCTGAATAAAGATGGACCTTATATTTTTATCTTAAGTGTTTTACCATATGCTAAGTGTTCAAATGTCAACACAAAGCCATGATGAAATTTTTATTTGTAAACTATCCTAATAACAATGGCTTATATCACCTGCATTTGTAAAATGAGACTGTAGCAGGTTTTCGCGCTGTCAAGTACGTTATTGACAGCGGAGTGCAAAGGGTTAAAATAGAAACAATTTTATACCAATGACATGCTGTGCAGATATGCAGTTTATAATTTATAACTCCAATGAATAAAGCATTCTTTGATTGATATTCTTTAGTAATCTCTTCTATACATACATGGATGAACTTTTTCAGTGTTTTGCTTTATATAAAATTATTGTTTGTTTTTTATAAGTTTTATATATAAAAGCTTTTGAAATGCTCTAATATTAATACATAAAATGATAGTCACTTTCTGGTATCTGAACACTAATTAAAAATTTTTATATTAGAATTTTCACTTAATTTTCATTAGAATTTATGAATTATCAGTTAATGAATAGTTTTTAAGGACTAATAGTTTTTGTAAACTGAGAAGTGCCTATAGTAAATTAGTATATTATATAACTTAAATTTATAAATATTTTGCTATATTACTATAATCTGTAAATATTTTACTCTAAATAACTTTTTAATATATTTTTATAATAGGAATTTGAGGAAGATGCATTAGCATGGGAAGAAAAGCTAAATCGTATCAATGCTTTATTTGATGTATGGATTGATGTACAACGTCGTTGGGTATATCTTGAAGGTATTTTCTCAGGAAGTGCTGATATTCAAACACTTCTTCCTGTAGAGACATCACGATTTCAAAGGTAAAATCAAAAATATTCTTGATATAAATTTTATTCATTAATTGCTAAAGTTGCACAAAAGCTATCTTACATTGTTTTTAATTTGATCATTTTTAAATACAAAAACATAATAAAATTTAAATTAAATCTACAGTTATTATATAATTATTGCATTGTAAATTCAGTAATTTTTTTAAAGATACTAAATTTTATCTGATCAAATATCCTAATTAAAAATTATCCCTAAATTTAAAATTAAACTGTAATTTTAATGATTATTTTAAATCAGAATTAGTGCCACATCTGTTAAATTAATAATTAATTAAACAATAACAAAATATCAATCAAATAACCCCAACAATACAAACATATTTAGAAATAACAAATTAAGGAAACCATTAATTTCATTTATTTCTAAATTTGTATTGCTGAATATATTTGATTATTGTTTGATTACTAATCTCTAGTAAGTTTATTTGCTTGATATGTAATAAATAATTATATATATTTATGTTAAAAGGAATTAATCTGGTAATTAATAAACTATCGTGGCATCACAGATTTCATTTCAGGAATCTTATGTAATGATTAATTTAGAAACTTATTGGACATTGCCAATACTAGTGCTCCCAGGCAGTCTCTTTGTATAGCCACAAGCCTTTTGGCAAATCTGACAAAGATTTGCTGTATTAGATTATTGCTATATTATCTGACTCAACCAAAATCATTGTACAGGTTTTGTTGAGAGGGCTTATGGCTACATAGATAGCCTGCTTTGGGAGCTCTAATGTCAGCTTTGTCCAATAAGTTTCATAGTTAATCATTACATAAGCTTTCTGAAATAGATATATGCCTGATGCCACAATAGTGTAATTGGTTAAGATGTTGGAATGTATCCTGAAGTTCCTGATTCGATTAAGCTGATAGCAAATTTTTAATTTCAGCAAATTAGTTAAAAATTATAGTTAAATATTAATGAATTACTAGATGACTTCACTTTAGCCAAAATCTAAATACAGTAGAGCGTCGATTAACTGGAACGTCAATTATCCAAATGTAATTTTCAATTGTGATACGCAATAGGTCTCTGCCAATATTCCCACCCCACACATTGTAGGGTGGGAGAATCTAAGCTTCTGTTATGTGCTTGACTGTGTGTAGAAACAATCGACAATTAAACTACTGTATATATATCTAATTAATATATTTAATATAATAATAATAAAAAAATAATAATAATACAAATAATTAGAAAACAAATGAGGCAGAATAACATATGTAAACAATAAAACATATGTATTTGAAATTTGTTTTGTATTTTTTACATTGTGTTTTTTTCTTTTTATTTTTCTATCAGATTGATTATCTGAAAAAATTGTTTATCTGATCTACTCTTGGTCCCAATTAGTTCGAATAATTGACGCTCTACTGTAATTATTGATTCAACAGATAATGAACCATACTCTTGATTTAAAATAACTATCAAAATTACAGTTTAATTCTAAATTATTGCACTAGGAGCTTTGGTTTAAAATATTTTGATTTGTAGATTTCCTGTAGTTAGTTTATATCAGAATATATTTCTGTCTGATGTTGATCAAGATCCATGTTGATTTTTATAATTTTATTTTTGTAAAAAAATCAATATTTATTAATATAAATATTGATTTTTACAAAAATAAAACTACATTACATAATCACCTTATTATATAATAATATTTTATAAATCATTATATTTAAATTTTTTAAATGTTCTGTTTAAAATATCTATAATGTTTTATTTTTAATTTATTAGTAGAGAATATTTTTTTATTTTAGAAAATACATTTATTATTGTATTTTTTTGTGTGTTATAAAAATATTTTATATTTAATTTTGTTTCATAATATTATAGTATTAGTGCTGAATTTCTTACTTTGATGAAAAAAGTAGCCAAATCTCCCCTTGTGATGGACATTCTGAACATCCCTGGTGTGCAGAGGTCTCTGGAACGTCTCGCAGATTTACTTGGAAAAATTCAAAAAGCACTTGGAGAATATTTGGAAAGAGAACGATCATCATTCCCAAGGTAAAATATTTATATTAGTTCAATATTAAAATAAAATTCCTTAAATAACAATGTCAAAACTATTTAGATTCTATTTTGTTGGTGATGAGGATCTTTTGGAGATAATTGGAAACAGTAAGAACATACCACGTTTACAAAAACATTTCAAGAAAATGTTTGCTGGTGTAGCAGCTATTATATTAAATGAAGATAATACCATAGTTAAAGGAATTGCTTCAAAAGAAGGAGAAGAGGTTTGTATTTATTTTGATGATTGAAATTTTTATATTTATGAAAAATGAGCTTTTATTACTTGTAAAGTTGAATTAGCTGATGCAGAAAATATGTATACTATATCTTCAGTTTGAATTATAAATACATTCCAGAAATATGACACAAATAGGAAAGATATTTTTTTTTTATAACAATCTGTTGAAATACAAAGAGAAAGAGAATACATATTTAAATGAAAATAATTAGTTCTTATCATTTCATTACTCATGTTTTAATAACAGTTTTATAAAATTAGAGGAAGAGAACTTATTGTCTGTCCATGAAAGGTGGATGAGTCCAAATGCGAAATGGAGAGTTGCAGTTGGTATAATGACGGGTGGGAATGGTTTCGGTTTATTAATTATTATTAAGTTCTGTTAAATATATTATTTCCAACGTCGAAACTAATCATTTAGAAGTTCTGTTAAATATACTATTTCCAACATCGAAACTAATCATTTATCATTCTGTTAAATATACTATTTCCAATGTCAAAACTAATCATTTAGCATTACAATAACTTCTGTTAAATATACTATTTCCAACTTCGAAACTAATCATTTAGCATTCGACATTACATTAAACTTCCATTCAACTTCAGTTATTTTGCATTTGAAAACATCATGTGCGAAGCTGTCATCCCTATTTTGTCACTGGACTCATTCAGTTAGCACACGTGTACTTGCATCGATGGTCATGGCTAAGCTGGATGGATAGTAGTTATTTAATCTTATTCCTTCATTTTATTTTTCTACAAAACATTACAAAAATTTTCCTCCTCCTCAGCAAATTATAATTCAGACCATGTTTTATTAATTCACAACTTCTAATCTATAATGCACTGTTTGCACTAAATCTGAGAAGTTTGTACAAAATAATTTATTAATACATAAATATAAAATATTGTTTATTAAGTGTAATTTTAGATATACAAAAGATTTCATTTTATTAGTGAAATGAAACGATATAAAATTGTATTGTTATGCAATGCCAAATGAATGAACTATTAGTATCTTGCCTAAACGGTAATAAAATATTGATGCATTTCTTGAAACTTCAAATTTTATTGGACATATTTCACAAATGACACAAAATAGACTCTAGTTTATTAAATACTAATTTGAAGAAATACTGATCTAAAACTTTTTTATTTGTTTTTTATTAAGTCTTAATAGATTATTAATTTAGCTGATATCTATAATTATAATTATTGTATGAAAATTTATTTCTATGAAGTTTTGCAATTTTTATATCTATATTCCCATTATGCAACATCTAATTCAATGAATCATTTATGATAAATGACTCTTGCTTAATATTAAAATACAACTAGTATTTAATTTTATTTTATGAAAAATTCAACTGAAAATAAAGTAATATTGCTATTTAATCAGATTTTTAGGGTAGAAAAAAAAAATGTTAATAATTTTTTTATCATATTTTTTGAACAAGAAAACTTCTTTTGAATTAAAAAAAAATTTCAAATAAAATTATTAAATTTATATAGGTAAATTAAAAATTGTACTATTATAATATGATGTATTGAAATAAGAACACTATTTTAGAAATTATGAATATTTTCTGTCTTCGTATAATTAAAAATAAAGCTACTGTAATTGAAAATGAAATTGCAATAATATTTTTACAACTGAATAATGTGCTGATTAAAGCATCACAACTGAAAACCAATTTATTTTAGCAATACATTGATTTTTTTAAAAGAGAATAAAATCAATTTTAGTATTATAAAATATCTTAAACCTAAACATAATGAATAAAATAGTAATATACACTCTGTTGTAAAGAAAAAGATGCACCCCTAAAAAAATAGAGAAAGAATTGCGAAACTCTGTATACAAATGCATTTAGCCAAATATACAAATAATTAAAATTTTATTGCCAATGAATGTACTGGATGTTTTGAGAGTTAATGAGAAGGACAAATTTGAGGCCAGTATAAGAAACAGTTTCCATAAGTATGGATATCTCTGATTGGTTTTGCTATTTCATTACATTAAGTAGTCTATGAAGATGTGTCTATGACATAGCCATCAGCAGTATGAGCAACTGAGGGAATTAGAGAGAGATCACTTCATATACTTATGGCAAATATGACTCATTTTTTTGCAATAGTGTATTATATTATTTATATAAATCTATATTATGCTTAACTAATATGTTAATTTAACATTATAAAATGAAGGAAGGGATTAGTTTAATTTTAAACAACCTAGTTCCGCTGCTTCTATTAACGTAGTAAATAACACCATGCACTTGAAGCAGGACAAACACAAGTTTATTATTAGATATATAAAAACTACATATACTAATAAGAGAAGAGTACCGGCTGAGGAGGGCCGTAGAAGGCCGAAAGCGTTTCCGGAAAGACTGCACTATTATTAGTATATGTGTTTATATATATCTAATAATAAACTTGTGTTTGTCCTGCTTCAAGTGCTTGGTGTTATTTACTACGGGATTAGTTTATATTGAAGCCTTTAAAAGGCTTCAAAATAAACTAATCCCTCTATGTTTCATTTTTATTTTCTTGAAAGACATTACTTTATTCAAATTCATTGTATGTACACATATATATATACAAATTTTGAATATTAGTTAGTAGTAATAAATCTGAGCAGTAGCAGAGCTTCTCATATAGGAGTCCAATTGACCATCTCATTGATCTTCCTTTGAATAAGCTTGACTTCATTGGACACTTTTTTGAATTTGGTTAGCTGGTCTTAAAATTGCTATTTCAAGTGAAGACAAAAATTCAGAGTATTTGGCTATAAGGGCAGGGACTGTTTTTTAGGTCTTTTTTTCCCAGATGTATTCAACATATAATCTATAGATCTGGTATCTTATGACATATGGGTTAAATGGTGGGTGAATTCTGACTCCATTCATGAGGGATATTGATAAACATATTGATAACTGAAATAATGAATCAATGCCACACTTAAAATTTTCACTGTTCCAAACCTGATAAAATTCACTTTCAGAACATTTGAAATGGCCTGCACCATATAATACAATATATATACCACATCATAATTTGTTTTTGTATTCATTTTAACAACATTTTTAACAATTCATTTTTTTAATACATGAAATATAGTATAAGTAATTAACCCATATTTTCTCAGTTCTAAAACAGATTTTCTTCACTTTTTTTATTTTTATGAACTAAGGATACATCTTAAGATTGATGTAAAAAATTTTCGTTATATTGATATGATATGAAAAAACAAATCATTGCTGCATCAATTAAAAAATATGATTTTCTGCCAATAATCATTATTCAAAGCACTAAAAAACTTTCAATAAACAAGATAAAAGATAAAAAAAAAAAAGAAAAAGTCAAAATTAAGAATCACAACGAACTTTGCTGGATTTAATGAACTAGGAAATGCATTCAGCACACAGTAATCATTGGAAGCATAAATCTTATGTTCCAAATAAATTTAAAATAATTATATTTGTTAATTGATCAGAACCATCAGAAATTGTTGAAAATATCAAAGATCATACAAACTTGACTGGGAAAATAAACCCTTAATACTAGTCCACCAACATATATTTTTAGATAACATTACAATATCTAAAAAAATATGAAACAATGTGCTATTTATAAATTATTTTACAATTTAATAAAAAAATGGAAATTTTATACTGCACATAATTTACAAAGTATGTGTTTATTATTCAAGAAAATACAGTCTCTAAAATTATTCAAGCAAGCAAAATTATTTTTATAAATGTCAATCACAATTTATAATTGCATTTTATAATATGTAGAAATATAAATAGTACATCAAAAAAATGCATTCTAAATTTGCTAGAGATTTAGCATGTTAGAAGTATAAACAAGCTAATTGCAGACTTCTGATACAATTTGTATTTCAGAAGTTGAAATGTGGAATATCTTTTATTTTTTGTGCTGTTCATATTTTAAATGAACTTTGCAATATCATGAGGTTTTAACATTATTTTCATTCTAGATTAACAGTAAAATTTGAATAATTTTCTTTTTCATTCTTCTATCAAAACTAAAGGAAAAGTGGAGAAAATTGAGAGTAAATTGGTAAATCAGTGACATTGTAGAATCGAGGAAATATATAGTAAATTTTCATATAATTCACTCTCCTATAACATGAATTCATATAATGCGACGAAAAAAATTGCGATTAGTACTCATACAGTGCTATAAACAGTTCCATATAAATAGCATATATATATATATATATTTTTTTTTAACATATCTATTACTTATATCTGTTGATTGTAATAAAAGCCAAATGATGTTTATTTCATTTCCATGACAACTTTTTTTGCTGTTTTATATGAATCCACATTTTTGGAGTCTGTGTTATACATGGTCTACTTGTATATAATATTTTTTAAAATTTAGTTAGTTGTATTCTGTTTTGTTTTTTCCTTTTATTTAATGAAACCTCCTTTAAAATAAGTTAATTAATACTCTGCACAATAAAACTGTATTTGAAACTAATGCACATCTCATTAGCTATATATGATCAGTGCTGGAACTCAGAGACAAGTTAAAATTTGCATAAAATCATTTGATAATACATGTCTCGTATAACACAATCTCCTATATAATGGAACATATCTCCATGTTGTACGGAAATCCATTGTATTTTTAATTACAATCAAAATAGAAATTGACCAAATTGACTGCATAGAAATACTTAAGCTTTTCACTCATAAGACTTGAATGTGATTCTGAATTCCATTCTTGAATAATTTATTTAAGAGTCTTGACCTGGCCCCAGTTCATCAATTTCCATTTTCTACAATCTGGTCAACTCCCTTCATGGGTATGGGTGACCTATGACTGAATTTGTCCTGCCATTTTGTAATCAATAGGTTGGGAAATGCCAGTATTCATTAGCCTGAAAAAACTTGAAATAGAATAAAAAAATAATTACAAGAGTTCCTTGATTTATGAACATTCATACTTAAAATGTGAAATTTCATTTTTCAAATTTCAGAAAATTTCAAAAACCCAAGAATTTTAACCATTATTATAGCAGAATATTCTAGCAACCAATATAATATAAAATTATAATTAACATATTATGGCAGTATTCCAAGTTGGTGATGATTATATCAAAAAACCCTCACTTTATAATCTGAACTTTTTAATTGAAACCTGTGAAATAAGAAACTTATAATTGATCCTGTTGTGAAATATATTACAAAATGCAATTTTTAAAGTTATTTCAATATTTTTTGGGGCCAAATAATAGCAGTAACCAAATTGTGAACAAAACATTCATATAAAATAAGTTTGTAACTCAGAATGTTTGTATTATTATTTTCACAAAAACTTTTATGAATATTAATAATTTTATATTAGCTTAAATTTTTCAAAACTTATAAGAAAATAACTGCATCATTAAATATCTTGTTGAAATTCCCAGTAATATCATTAAATCATGTTTCATTCTCCTTAGATTATTGCTAATGTAAAATAAATAAAAATGTAATAAATTGTTTAATTGTGACAAATAGCATCTACACAAATAGTGCAATTAAGTTTTTTTATCTTAATTTAACAGAAAGCCTTTGATCAGAATTAACATTGTTTTGAACAAAGATGGCCATTTCCATTGTTGATCAATATGTATGATTTATTAAGTTGAATAAATGCGACATATTAACATTAAAAGTTAAATAATAATTAAAATGGAAACAAAATGACAAAATGCTTCATGAAACAGTAGGAAATATTTGATTCTTTTACAAATTATGTTTAGATATCCACATCAACAATTAATCTGCAACCATGTAATCCTTTATAATGCAGTTTTTATATATATACCCACTTAATGTACTCTCATTTAACATGCAGGTTTTCTGGCCCCAATATTTATGTTATAGTGGGGCATAACTGTATTATAAGATAAGTTGTTGAAACATTATTTTTTACTATTTAAGATCTTTTAATAAGTTCAAATTTAATAATTTGAACTTATTAATGCTTGAATTTAATTAATTTTGAATTTGAGAGTTAAAATTCCTTAAGAGTTAATAATTTCTAACAATTTTTTCAAATACTATCTTATTTTTTTAATCATAATTGAATCATGTCTTAGTAAATAGAACAAAAACTAATGCATTATATATATTATTAATTTTTTTTTTTAATTTTGTAACAGGTAGGTTTCAGTACTCCAGTCTCAATTACAGAACATCCAAAGATCAATGAATGGCTTTCTCTTGTTGAAAAAGAAATGAGAGTAACACTTGCTAAATTATTAGCTTCTGCTGTTGCAGAAATAGTACCATTTAAACAAGGCAATATTAAACCTTCTGAATATATGACATGGGTTGATAGTTATCAGGTGAGTTGAAATTTTATTCAATAAAGATTTTATTTTTTTAATTATTAGTTAATTTTGCCATTTTTAAACATATTAAAAAGATTTTTCACAAAATGATGAAGTTAGTAGCTTTTAATAATCTAACTTTTTGGATCCTCATTATATAATAGATTCTGATTGGATGAATTTTTAAATTTTATGTTAGTATTCTTCACAGAAATCTGTCAGGCAAATTCAATTTTAATTAAAATCAAATTAATATACAGTGGGTGATTGGTTAACGAACACTTTTTCAAAAGATTTTTATGTTCGGTTAACGAACACATGTTCGGATAACGAATACTTCACAGAACAAACTGTGGGACCCGCCGACTGACGAAATGACAGGTCAGCCTGATGGCTGCGTGGTAAAGCTGTGGCTTAACATTCTGGAGGATCTGGAGGTCCCACCCCTCCAATTTTTCAGGAGGGATCTGGGCCCGGCCCGTTGAAACCCATCCTTCCGGTTGACTTCATCATGGGTGTTGGTCAACCTGTGATGATGGCGGCTCTATAAGTGGCCGCCTCCAGATAAAAATATTCCATGAGGATATTTCGGCTTAACTAAACTAATGGAATGACAGGCTTAGGTCTTGCGCATTCGACATAATTTTTATAACAATTATAAAGGATTAATTTATTAAATGATAACAAAATGGGAGGTCTCCCGGGCCTCACAGTATTATGGTAAATCATTCTGCACTAATTAAATCATATGCAAATTATAAACTAATTATAGTGAACCCATATTAAATGAAATTGCACTAAGGCATTCTTGTATTATAGTGTACATAATTATATTTATATTAATATTTTTGGAATGCTTTATCATCAATAGATAAAATGACAGTAACTTTCTAGTATCTAAGAACTAATTAAAAATTTTTCATTGAAATTAGTGAGAAATGATTACCAGTTTACAAATTTTCACTTAATGAATAGTTTTTAAGGTCCTTGTTACCTTGTAAATTGAGGGATATCTGTACATAAATTTCATTTAGATTTTTGTAATATATCTGTCATTCTATTTACATGGTAATCTTGATTTATGCAAATTTCATTTATATGGTACTTTTCTACAAAAGTACCATGTAAATGAAATTTGCAAAAACAAGATTAATATTTGTATAGAAAATGAGGGATAGGCTCCATAATATTCAATTAAATAATTTATGAATTTTTAAAAATAAATTTAACAGAACCAATCTACTGTGTAAATTGAGAGACATGTATTTACATAAAATATTCTCTAAAATATATAAATATTTTTCTCTTAGTATGTTAATAATATTGAACCAATATCAATCATTTTCAATAGGCTTGGTTTTCCAATAGGTCTGAATAAAATATATGAATACATAGTCCTTGATTTATGACAATTATGTAATTGATCAATGCAATTTACATTCATATGAGTTCAAGAAAAATAGTGATATATGAAAAATATCCTTTTAGTATAGTTTCTTGATTTTGTATTCATTAAGTTTATTACAATAATTAATCAAAAAAGCTCAGGTAACTTGAACTTTCCAGAACTTTCCTTTAGTATTAAGCTTATGATCTTGAATTTTTAAAAACACTAGAGTTTCGGTTACTCTAATAATGAATATGTCAATTACATCCAGTCAAGAGATTAATAATCAATTAAATATTTGTCAATTAGCTGAAAAATAAATATTAAATATTCCAATATAATGTGCTCAGAATGAAAATATAAATTCTCTAATGCAATTTTACAGGAAAGTTTCTGTTAAATTTTCAAATAACTTGATTAGTAATATGAAAAATTTTATAGGAACACTATAAAATAAGAAGTCTCAAATAATGATAAATTACATGCTAAATATTGATATCATATAATTATTTATTTAAAAAATTTTCCCATATTTATATGAAACAGAAATACTTTTTGTGGATTTATGTCTGTTGCAAGTTTATTACATTATATATGTTTTAATACTGTTTTTATTTTTTAAAAATATTTATATATATTTCCTTTCCTATATTTCAAATTATTAATAATGGGATTAAAAGGGAGTAATAGGAGTAATATACATGTGTAAATATGGTAATTCAAAAAAACTAAAAACTATTTATAAAATAAAAGATTTTTTTTTTTTCCATAATTATACAGTAAAACCTGTCACATTGTCATTAAGATTTTCTATATTTATACTGTGAAATATTTTTTCTTTAGTGTCTCTGTCTCTCTCTCTCTCTCTCTCTCTCTCTCTCTCTCTCTCTCTGATGATGATGTGATAAATTTGAACAATTTATAATAAAAACAAAAATCTAAACACAAAGTTAAAATTAAAATGAATCTTTTGTTAGAATAAGAAATGATCTATTTAAATAAACTATTTACAAATTTATAAATAAATAAATAAATAAATAAATAAATAAACACAAAACTGAGAAAAAGATATATTGTTTTTACTCATGTATTATAGCCTTTTTTACATTATTTTTGATGATTGAATATGGGAAGAGTTATAATTTATTATTTTTTGTAAAGCTTTTTTTTTTTTTTTTTTTAATGCAATTTTTGAAGTGGTTTCTACTAAACATAACTATTGGGATTTATTAGCATAATTAAGATCTTATCTGATATAATCCAATCATTGATTGAATTCGCTATTCAGAAACATTTATTATTTTTTGCCCATCCTACTCAGGATTGAATTTTGAACTAATTTCTAGGAAAATTTATATGAGGAGATCCAGCCTCTTCCTTGATTCCTGTTCCATACAGTTTGGCTGAATCTCTGATGGTTAGGGGCAGCCTGTTGCTGGGCTTGGTTTGGCCCAGTCTATTAGTAACGATCATTGATTGGAGAATGGCATTAATATTTTCTTGAAACAAATCATCAATAATAATGACATGTTTCAATAGCAGAGCTTGAATAAATTTCACATGTTTCAATAGCAGTTTGATTAATTTTCACATATCAGCAACAGAAGGAAATAAAAATTTCCTTATTAGAATTATCTTCTTCCTCATCCAGATTATCATCACATTTTAGAGCAGAAGACAATCTCAAGATGGCATCCATCAATTGTTCAATAATTGAAATGTCAAATACAGGTATTTCTCAACTTAAAGAATTAATTTGTTCTTAGAGTGAGCTTGTAAAGTAAGAACTCTTAAATCAAGAATCAATTTAACATAGATATAATAAGAACAGGTTTCATTTTCAACAATGAAATTTAATCATAACGAAGTTAAATAAAAGTCAACAAAATCAATAGTTTATGATGGAGCAATGATTTATTTATCTAAAGAAAGGAAAACTTGACATTTTAAAATCAAGCAAATTGCAAGAATAATAATAATTATTTTAAATTAATTTCTTTATTAATATTATTATTATTTGATTTTAAACAATTTGTATTCTTTACTATTATTGATAGATAAGTAGATGAGTTTTTATATACATAAGCTACTGCCATAGACACAATCTGGGGAAAATTATTTATATAATGCACTGATAAAACTATGGCATCCAGAGGTCAGATTATTCTGTTTCTCCTGCTGCCATTTTCATTTTTTCCAGTTTTGTAGCAGACAATGGAGTTTGTAACAAACTCATTCATACATTATTGTATATGAGTTTGTTACAAAACATGTAATGTTTGTTATAAACCATGTAGCTACATACATGGTTTGAAATACCTATTTATGAATGTTTTAGCATTTTTTTAATTAAGTTCCGTATTTTTGATTTTTTTGATAATTCATATTTGAAAAAAAACTCAAACCCAGAAATTCCTAAACTGAGAACTGCCTTTACCTAAAACAAATTTGATAACACTAGCACAAAAAAATTTTATAAAATGCATTTAGTTTACATCATCAATATGCAAATAGATAATCAAAGAAATAATAGATTACAAATCAGTATAAAATTACAAATTTTAGAACATAATCTTTAACTTGTGGAATTATTTAAAAGATTGGAAAGTTAAGAACATAGTAAATTAAAATTAAAAATAGTGCTCTCATAATAATAATTAACATTACTTTCAATAATATTGTGAGGAAGTTAACTTTGACCTATCCTATTTTTATTTTATTATGCACTCTATTATTTATTTATCGTTATTTTCCTATATGCTAATGTATTATCTTTTAGTTTAAAAGTTAGCTTACTTCCCACGTTCTCCGTCTCCATCGTTAGCAATCACGTGATACGGAATCGGAACTGTCCTCCGGAAGAGCTATCCCGGTTAATGATGTCATCTTATCTACATAAATTTTACCGCTGAAACTGGTATGTGAAAATAAGAATGATCCATATCAGTGTTTTGTTCGATATATAAATTAATTGTAAAGATAATGACATGAATGAATTATTCTGTAAACTAATAACTTTGAACATGTTATGTATAAGTATGTAAATGAGCGAGTGCGGACGTGTTCGTCACTCGAGTATAAAAGAGGATGCATCCGAACAGCCAATTCAGGTGTAATTTCCAGACATAAAATTGGCGAGTGACATTTGAGTTCTTGTAAAGATCGACAATTGTTTGAAGTTGTATCTGAAGAGGAGGTAGTAGAATTTAAGTAATATTTAAGGTTCCTTTTGTGGATAATTGATTGTTGATATTTGAATTGGATTAAATAAGTTTTGTTGTTTATTTCATTGTGCTTTATTTCGTTTAAATAAAGCTTTAATTAACACTTTTGT
>AYEL01060575.1:0-15326 GCA_000484575.1 Olivierus martensii | reverse complement strand
GAAAAATTTTTTAGAATTATGAAGTATTTGGTATTATTAGATGTGGAATATCACCAGGAATGTAAATATATCAACATTTTTTTTATCCAATGCCCGAAATCATGAATAATTTGAAAAATTATGTATTGTTTACATATGTAAATTAGGCCTAATTGCTTTCAAATTTTTTTTCTCTTATTCTTTTGATTCTTCATCAAAACTAAAAAAGGGTATCAGAGTACGGTATATTGCCGACAAAATCGAATTTTTTCGTGTCAAAATATTAAAATGCGAAAAAGTTATGACAAAAAAACAATAAATCATAATTTTTTTAAATGGCCGCACTATAGCGGTAGACCAATAAAAAAAATATTTTTCAGGAGCGCAAAGGGTTAAGACCTGAGCTCAGGCCAAACTCTGGAATTTGCAGAATCGCTAGACCGTTAGGCGTAGTTATAATTAATAGAATTGCATTTGTTCAAATTCGCGACTTTGCAATATTATTATCCATAGTTAATTGTTGATAGTAGTTATCACAGTATATGAATTGTATTATGATAGTTATATCTCCTCCCTTGTAAGTAGGCTGTTCATTCAGCATATGTTTGTAATTTTACCATAATAATTATGTAATAAGTTAAATAGTTAGTCAGTTTATATAATATTGCTAAGAATATGTTTTGCATAAATACGGCAGTTCCTTTACCATTTTTATAATTTTTGAAATAAATTTATTTCAATAGATTCTAATATTTCATTATACTAGAATGAAATCAGTATTTAGCTGTTGGATGTATTTTAATTTTAATTAATATAAATGCATTAAATTCTCTCTTAAAAAATTATAAATGTTTTTAAAAGTTAATAAATTATTTTCAGTCACAAATTGTAGTCCTAGCAGCACAGATTTCATGGTCAGAAGATATTGAAAATGCATTGCAGACAATAGTTAATAAAGGTGATGATGATTTGAAACCAATGGAAGATGCATTGCAAGCAGTTGAGTCTACACTTAATGTTTTAGCTGACTCAGTTTTACAAGAACAACCACCACTTAGAAGAAAAAAATTAGAACATTTGGTAAAAAAAAAAATCAAATAAAATATTCTATAATAAATGTATCTATTTTTAAGTTATTTTAATATTTATTTAAAATAAATTTTTTGTATGCAGATTACAGAATTTGTACATAAAAGGGATGTTACTAGAATGTTGATCAAGAATAAAGTTACCAGTCCAAAATGCTTTGACTGGCTTAGCCGTATGCGATTTTATTTTGATCCTAGACAGCCTGATGTTTTGCAGCAACTGTCAATTCATATGGCTAATGCAAAATTTAATTATGGATTTGAATATCTTGGTGTCCAAGAAAAATTAGTTCAAACACCTTTAACTGATCGATGCTATTTAACAATGACTCAAGCATTGGAAGGAAGACTTGGTGGATCTCCATTTGGTGAATTTCATTTAGTTATTTTTAAGAGTTTATTAGTTTCTTAAGAACTATTTAATATTTTATATTTTTTCAATTTTATTTATTAAAGTTATTCACTTTATTAAAAATGAATGAATAAAGGGAATAAATTGAATGAATTATTGAAAGTTTAATTAGCATTTTTTAAAATTGCAAACTCATTAAAGTTTATGTGAAAAACTCCAAAATTTTTTTATTAAAAATGAGAATTCAATAATAATTTAAATTTCCTATATAATAAATGAATAAATGTTTAATTTGTAAATTATTACCATACATTTTAAATGATCTTAAACTTTATAATACAAACCATAAGGGAATTTTTAATCCAAACAAACCTAATCATCATGCCAATATTTCTCTTAAGTACACCTAATTCTGTTTTTACACGATAAATATATTCCCAAAGAATACGTGTAAAAAAAATTTGTGTAAAAAAATATATATATCTATGGAAAAATAGAAGATTGGTTCCAGTCCTAAGAAATCAGCAAAAATAATACAATAAACCTACAGACGTTGCACCTTGTCCAGTTGCAAGGCGATCTAAAATTCGAATTTTAATATCCAAAGAGATCGCTTTCCTTTTCGCTTTTGTTTTAGGTGAATTATGTGACAATATGTAAGGGCTACAAAAAAATATTTCAGTTATAATTAACCTCTTGCCCTACAATTTAAGTAACTAGTACAAGTAACTTTACAGGATGTTTACTGACAGTGAAGAGCTGATACTACGATCGTTATTCATGAGCCTGGAAAAAAACATGTCACTAATTCATGAACACAAAAAAATTCATGTTCCTGAGTAAAATGCCTATTGGTCAAATTAAAGCACGTGGTAAGAAATGACGCTATCACATCACGTGATAAGCCAAGAGGGCTACTGTTGAAATGGCCGTTATAGCGAAATGCCGTATAAAGAGCGGCCGTATAGCGAGGTATGGGTGTATAGTAATGTGGTTTAGTTTTCATAAAGTTACCAGTGATTATCGACCGGCAAAGGATCTAAAATGGCGTAGGGTGTGCTACTCTCTAAATCTAGGGACTCTATCCATTATTATGTTACAGCACCATCTTCGAATTATGTTTTTTAGAGGAACTACAATTTCAATGTAATTTTTATTCTTTAATTTTTAAATTTTAATAACAACAAATAATTTTGGCTGTCGCAGACATCCGAAAATTAGGAGAATTCTATCTTTTTTGAAGAACTACAATTTCGATGTTATTTCTATTCTTTAATTTTTAAATTATTAATAAATAATTTGGGCTGTCGCAGACATCCAAAAATTAGACCTTTCTAAAATAATTTGGGCTGTCACAGACATCCAAAAATTAGACTTTTCTAAAGATACCCAATTTATAGAAATCAGTACAGTAATTCAAGCGAAAAAGGGACATCCAGCTAGCCAGCCATGTTTGACTATTAATAATATAATACTTGTTTTGTATAGTAAATTGAAGATGGGTTATTAAGGATGAAAGTGGTTTTCAAATTATTTTTGTATATATATATGACTGTTGTGCATTAAATCTATCATACTAACTGTGCTGTTGTATAACCAATTTTGTACTATATTGTTTACATTTTTATGTAAGTATTTCCACTTATGAAATAAATACACTTGTTAGAATCAACAAACAATATGAAAATATGTAAAGTAAATACAATATGAGAGAAACATTCCAAAATTATTATAATTTAAAGAAATATTAAAATATATGATTGAATGACAATATGGAATAGTTTTGGCTTTCTATCTGAAGTTTATAGCAGCAATGTGAAAGTTGAATGGAATGAAACCAAAGTATCGAGAAAAGAAGAAAAAGTAAGAAAATATTTGCAGCTGAAACAATGGAAATATATAAAAGGCAAAATACAGATTGCATTATTAATGACTGAATATGTGTAGAACTCCCCAACCATGAAGATATGCAATAAGAGTTAAAAGACTGAAGAACTTAATTTAAAATCTTAACTTTAATTTTAATAAACTTTAAAAATTCTAAAATTTTAAATACTAAATCACAAATAAATCTAATACTTGCCAATCTACTAATATTAAATTATTAAATACTATCAATCTAATACTAAATCATATTTTAAGTTAAATAGATTCGTATTACTGTATTTCCTGTTTGGGCAATTGTGAACATATGCTTTGTGATCAATATAAAATTATTTTTAAAATATGATTCAAGTTTAAATGTAGCAAGAGCTATATATTTTAAAATGTTCTAGAATTTTCTAAATAGCTTTGTTCTTATTTTATACATATTTTCTCATATTTTTCGGTACTTTGTACCATCATCATTAGCTGATGATGGTACAAAGTGTTAAAAATGTACCTGTTTAAAGTTGTTTTGAATATTTACTGCAGAAAGTACCGTATTTTAGATTTTAGTTATTTACTAATTAACCCTTTGTGCTTCGTAAAAATATTTTTTTAACGTTCTACAGCTATAGCACGTCCATTTAAAAAAATTATGATTTATTATTTTTTGTCATAACTTTTTTGCATTTTTATATTTTGACACGAAAAAATTGGATTTTGTCAGCAATATACCGTACTCTGATACCCTTTATTAATTTTGGATGAAGAATCAAAAGAATAAAAGAAAAAAAATACGAAATCAATTAGGCCTAATTTGCATATGTAAACAATAAATAATTTTTCAAATTATTCATGATTTCGGGTATTGGATAAAAAAATTTTTTATATATTTACATTCTTGATGATATTCCGCATCTAATAATACCAAATACTTCATAATTCTAAAAACTTTTTCCGATTCACGAACACAATTTATGAACTGAAACATGATCCCCAGACTGTAATTTGATCTTCTGTGTAAACAAACAATAGTATTATCCCTCTCGCAGACGAAATATGGTATTCTACTACACACAAATGGCTTTTATGTTCCCGGGAATGAAAAAAAGCCGGGAAATCATAAACACTAGTCATAACGGTCATAAACTATAAAGAAAAATTCGATATATGAAATATATTATTATCCCTTCAGTGCCAACTGTAATCAATTTCTGCGTGGAAGCAACGGGCCAGCAGTTTTTTATAATTAAGCCTAATTATTATTCATAAATATAAAAAAAATTCATAATTTGCTTATTTTTTGTCAAAAAATTCTGAAATTTTTTGTATTTATAGAGATTCTGTGTCTCTTTTTTACTATTTAATTATTTTTTTTAAATTTCTTTATTCGCCAAAGTATTTGTTTCTTGTATTAGGTGAAAGTTTATATGCTTGTCTTTTGTGATTGTTTAACCATCCATTGAATTTATTGCTTTTATTAGATACCCACATCTCTCCTGAAGAAAACAAGCCATGAACGATTAAAATCGGTCCATATTTTGATGTAAAATTGCTTTTCTAACTTAACATATGCAAATTATTTTAGCTGGATTATTGTGTTATATTCGCATACAAAATATGAATAAATTTATAGAAATTATCAGTTATAAGCAATTATTTATACTATCTGATATTGTTTTTCTACATATTGTTATTATTTTTTGTTTTATTTTATAAAAATATAGTATTTTTTCCGAGAAATTTGTTGAGAAGTATAAATTCATCCCCTTTACACAGTTACAGCTATATTTCATGATGATTTGCTTTATTGGTTCAGAAAATACCTATTCATCCACTAGTAGTTAGTTCTATGTTAGTAGGCAGCACAGAAATTTTCCGGGAAGAAAGCGATGATATAGTTACTAGCCAACAATCTAATTGCTTGTGTGCCACGCCCATTTAAAATGTCAGAATATTGTTTACATTAGTTTGTTTCTATTTTCTTAGTTTTTTTTATAAATATCCATAAATTTGAATCAATAATACAATATTTAGGAATAATATATCTATTTTTAATTGAATTATTTAATTTATTTAATTTCTCTCTTGTAATTTTTAAATTATAATCCATTATTTATTTTCATTGAAGACTTACTGCAATTTATATTTGACTTCCAATATCGAACTGGATATTTTTGTAGCTCAGTTCTGCAAAGTCGACAGACAATTCCCCCAAAATTATTTAACTTGATGTAAATTGATAAGGTCAACAAAAGATTATGAAGATATTTTGTTAAGTTTCAATTATTTAACAAATTTTTTTTTTAAATGTTTTATCGAATTTCCTATTAATAAATTTGAACAGGAATATATTATAAATACATAAAATTTATTTACGTTTTATAAAAAAAAATTGTAAAAATTGAATTGAAATCAGGAATGTATTTGGAAATTGGATCGTTTCGAACAATGAAAATGGACCAGAAAATTATGTGACCTTACCAAACTGAAGACCAGTTCAAAGTAAGTTCTCTAAGACAAAGAAATAATATAGGAAAGCAATAAGTTAGAATATTGGGATAGTCTAGTTTATAAAAAAAAGAAAGGAGAGAGTGAGAAAGAAACAGGAAGTAGGGGAAGATGGTGCTATAAAATCAATTAGTACACATATGGATTTTACAACTTGACACTAAAAGCAAGACAGTTCAACAAAAACAAATATTTTTAGAATATAATAAAACATTTTATAAGAATTTAGATTGAATTTATGTAGGTTCAGAATACTTTCAATATATTAAGTAAGAATGAAAAAATAAGAATAATTTGCGTGCTTCTTTATTTATGAATTGGCATTCGATAGTAATAATAATAAATATTATTTCTATCGAATGCCAATTCGATAGAAATAATATTTCTTATTATAATTAATAATAGAATTCTTTCTATTATTAATTCTAAAATATGAAGAAATTAATTTCAAAAAGCATTCATTGATAAGCAAAAAATAATTTATAAATTTCATAATCCTGACGAATATATACGGTCTTTGACTTGCATTCTCGTCAAAGTTCAGCATGATGTGCATATACAGTTTAGGAAACACATGGATTTTATAACTTGGCAATAAAAGGAGGACAATTTGAAGAAAAATACTTTTCGAATAAAATAAAACATTTTACAAGAATTTAGATTGAATTTATGTAGGCTCAGAATACTTTCAATATAACAAATAAGAAGGAAAAAATAAATAAATAAAACACAAGCAAAAAATCTTATCAATCGCTATTCAATAGTAATAACAACACACTAAAATATGAAGAAATTAAATTTTAGTTATTATTTATAGATAAGCAAAAATTAATTTATAAAAAAGTTCCACATCCCTGATGCCTATATATGGCAAGGGCACAGAATTTTTTCCTCATGACATGGTGTCTATAGACCACGGAAAAAGTACTTTTCGACAAAAAAAATGGCAACTAAAAACTATTTTCGAATAAAATAAATCATTTTATAAGAATTTAGACTGAAATTATGTTGATTAAAACACTTCCAATATACCAAATAAAAAGGAAAAAATAAACAAACAAAAAAAAAGCAAAGCAGCAAAATTTTTATCCATCGATATTTGAAAGTAATAATAAGAGTATAAAATATGCATAAATCAAATTTTAAAAATAATTTATAAATAAGTGGAAATTAATTTATTAAAAACGTTCCACAATCTTGATGTGTAATCATGGCAATGGCCTGCAATTGGCGCACAATTGTTGTTTGCTCATAACGTCTATTCACGGCAAAGGCACTGAATCGGTTAAAGTTGAAATGATTAATTAAATTTAATAAACAATTGATTTACAATTATTTATTTTGATTAAAAATAAACAGTAACTTACTTTAAGCATGTTTTCAAAAAGAACATGACCATATCCTTTCCTCTGTTTTGATTCATGTACATAAAAATCAAGAATGCAGAGAGGAGAACATTCAAAACGATCACCTTCTCTATTAAATACAAACAGATGTTTATATCCAACTTTCAAAATCCCAATAACAATACCTTTTTCACTAAAAAAAAGAAAGATAAAAAAAAACAATTAATTATAAAATTTTTAAACAACTAAATATTGTTTTAGTATAAAGAAACTTTAAAAGTGAAAAATATCTTATTTATTAAAAGATTGACTATTAAGTAAAATTTTTAAATTTATATACAGGGTGTCCCAAATTAAACTAGCACTTTAAAAAAAGTCTGTAGTGAAAACTATTGAGCAGAATTTCAAAAAAACTGGAGAATGGCATAAAGAATAGTAAAATTTTTAAATTTATATACAGGGTGTCCCAAATTAAACTAGCACTTTAAAAAAAAGTCTGTAGTGAAAACTATTGAGCAGAATTTCAAAAAAACCGGAGAATGGCATAAAGAGGTGATGGTATTTTTTCTAGCAAAAAAAAATTAATTGCAAACACCACCGCCAGGTGGCGCTCTTTACACAGTGTTTCGCCGACATATGCAAAACTGGTGAAAAACTGGCATATGCAAATTTCCTATGGTGCGTGCAGAAAAAAGCACAATATAAAACTGTGAGAAGCTGACCAAGGTCATGCATGTCTCTAACTGAAGTAACATGGCATTGACTATGCCGGAACGTGCTTTACTGGTGAAACTCTTTTACCAAAATGCCATTGCAGCTTTACGAAAGTTTCGGTCTTTAAAGCAGTTAAGAAAAGGACCACTCACTAGGAAAGAATTACAAGACATGATTAAGAAATTTGAAGCAATGGGATCATTGGCTTTTCAGCCAGGAAGAGGACAAAAGCGTGTTACAACATAGGTCGTGGATGATGTATCGATACAAGTGGAGGAAGACAGGATGTCACAATTCATGGGCAGCACTAGTGTTCGGCGTATTGCAGGAGCCGTTGACCAACCTCGCTCCACTGTTCACAGGATTCTTCAGAAGGTGTTATGCTACTATCCCTATAAACTGTCGCTTCTGCAGAAGATCTTACCAGCTGACATAAGGAGCCGAGAAACCTTTGCGTTGCAGTTTCTTGCATGCTGTCAGCTCCAAACTGAATGGCCATGGGACATTTTGTGGATGGATGAGGCACACTTCCATTTGGATGGTGCGGTTAACACACACAATTGGCGTATTTTGGCGGCAGAAAACCCACATGCATTTCATCAAATGCCTTTACACTCTAAGCATGTAATGGCATGGTGCGGCTTTACTGGCTCATTCATTCTGCACCCATATTTTTTGAAGAGCCCAGCAACTCAGGTCCTGTGGTTTGTTCTGTCACCGGCTCAAGATACGCATCTTTATTGGAGCAATCTATGATTCCAGCTTTGCAGGAAAGGCAATGTCTTTTGACAACAGTGTTCATGCAGGATGGTGCTCCTCCACACATTGCCAATTGTGTCAAACAGGTGTTCCGCCATCATTTTGGTGACAGAATCATCAGCCGTCACTTTCCTACCACTTGGCCTTCCAGATCCCCAGACTTAAATCCTTGCGATTTTTGGCTGTGGGGCTATCTGAAAGACAGTCTACCGAGATCCCATTGCATCTCTCTCAGATCTTAAGGATAGCATAACATGCCATGTGCGTTCCATTCCAAGGCATACACTGCTTGCAACAGTTGAACATGTGATTTCACGCTTCCAGATGGTAGCTGACAATGGTGGCCAGCATGTTGAACATGTTTTGTTAACTGAAGCCTTATAAACTCTGTAGTTCTGTTCTGTATAAAAGTATTATATGCCCTCTAGTGGTAGTGTTTGCAACTAATTTTTTTTTGCTAGAAAAAAATCCCATTACCTCTTTATGCCATTCTCCAATTTTTTTGAAATTCTGCTCAATAGTTTTTGCTACAGGCTTTTTTTAAAGTGCTAGTTTAATTTGGGACATCCTGTATATTAATGCTTTCAATAAAGTTTTAAAATATTAATATACAGTGCATTCCCAGTTATCTTCTAGGTTGTAGATTAACCCCAATTAATTCTGCAACCTAGAAATGATGTTTAATTATCAATGTTTTTTCTCAGATGTGATACTTGAAAAATTTTAAACACCTCAAATTCATTTCTTGATTATATCCTGGATAATTGACAGTCAAAATTAGAACTGAATTAAAATTACAAATATTGCAATAATTTCTTGCTGCAAATAAATTTCTTGTTACCTTTTTAACAAATTATAGAACATTTCAATATATTTGTTTGCAATTTATTTATTCTTTTATATTAAATTCATATTGACCCTAATTCTGTTTTTTTTTTTTTTTCAATATTTTGCAGATTATTTGGAAAAATTAATTTTACAGCTACTTCAGTTAATTGGGAATCTGCTGTACAAAATTATTAGAATATAATCAGACAATACAGATAATTCAATTTACAAGTTCCCAGGTTTGAGATTTTTTTCAAATATGAAGCATAAATAAACAAAAAAATCTAAAAAAGAGTATTAATTTCAATAAATAAATGCTAAACAATGATATAAAAAAATTTTTTAATTACCTGCATATCTATACAATATAGTACAACTAGGTTTTCACCTTTTATGAAATCAGAAAAGTCAAAATGGTAGACAGAGAAATAGAATTAGCACATCTTCTGGAAATGATTTTACTGTCACATTAAGTATATAACTTTCATTCCCAGATTGTGCCGAAGATAGTCATTCATCTGTATAAAAGCTCATTTACCTATCTATCAATAATAATGAAGAAAACAATTCTTTAACATTTATATATACATAAATAATTTCCTTATTATTATAGTTTGCTTGATTTTAAAAGCCATGTTTTTATTTCTTTGCATAAATAAATCATTATTTAAACATAAAATATTGATTTCTTTTTATCTTTATCTAATTTCATTGTTGTCAAATTTTATTATTGAATATATAACTCCTATTTTTAATATTACGTCTAAGGGAAATTGATTCTTGGTTTACAAGGTTTTACTTTATGATTGCACTCCAGGAACAAATTAACTTTTATAGTTGAGAACTATCTGTATATTATTATAAGATGAATAAACTTTCCAAAAGAATTAGAAGTCTAAGGAATACAATAGGATTTTATAGATTATTAGAAGAGAGTTAAAAATTCACTTCTCCTGACATATACTGTATTAAGTATAAATTGGCAACATCATTGTATTAAAGATTCAACCTAGAGTAATTTTTTTAAACTTTTATAGAATGCTAAAGGAAAGATTTGTTAATGAATTAAAGCTTGAAATTCCAACATGTATTAAAAAACAATGCAAATCAGTAATTCTGTTGTATTAAAATAAAAAAAAAATTGTAATAGTTGCTTATAGAAAGCAAAGGAGTCTAGCTATTATATCCAATAATATTCAAAAACTTTAAAAGGGTAATTGATAAAACCAAACAAAATAACAAGTAACAGCATTAATTCTATTAAAAATATAAATATAATTAATAGTAATGTAGAAGCTCATAATTCATGTAAAAGATAAACTATGTTTAAAACATCACTATTTGATATGAAAGACTATAATTATTAAAATTCTTTCCAAGTATTAAAAAATGATTAAAAACCATAAATGTTTAGCAGTAAAATAAGGACATTCTACTAAAATGTACTTCATAGTAAATTCACAGTTGCAAAGATTGCAAATCAATTAGTCTACACCTATCAACAGTTGATAAATAAGAACATTTGACTATGTCTTATATAAGTCCTTCTAAATTATTTTTCTCCTGTTTCTATAGTAGCTTAATTGCAAATACTGAAAAATTGAAATAAAATATTGTAAAGTTGTGGAGTTTGCTACAGATCTGATTGTTTCATGTCTGTTGTTAAAATCAAAAGAAAACTACAGCACTTAATATAATAATAATAAATAAATAAATAAATAAAAATTTTGTAATCTCTGTTTCAACACATACATTTCATTGAATAATATGTTGTTCAATAAATAATATTTACCAATTAAAAAGTCTGTTAAGAAACAAATTAAAAAATACTTATAAAAGACCAAAGTTTGAGTTTTTGTCATCTGTTTACTTGCAAGAAAACTTGATCTTTTTGGATTCAGGTGATTTGAGCCAGCAACTCTAGTCGCAACACATTTGTGAATTTTATTCATATTGGATAATATTTGTGTGTATTATCATGCTGACACATAATGACAAATAAATCTAATTTATATATCTTTTTATTTCAGTTTGGAATGGAAAGGATCCAAAGCTGTATATCTCAAAAGCTGTTTCCTGGCAATTCTTTCAGAAAATGTATTTACTTTATAATTATCTACAAATCTGTACTATTATTAAGAGATTGGCTGAATATGAAAATTACCTAAGATTTTGCTTAGATCTAAGAAGAAACTACTAGCTCAGAAGAACTATCAGAACTAAAAATCTAATATCACAATTAAGAAAGCTTTAAAGTTTTAATTAAGTTTAAGTTTTAAGCTTTAAACAATTAAAGCTCAAAACTTTGTTAATCAGTGTGTATTTGCTATCTACAAAATCTCTCATATTTTTATATATAACTTATAATATGCAGAATGATTCAAAAAGGTTGTGTCAAAATTTACAGACTTGTAGAAGATGAAATTCCGAGTAAACAAGTCTAGTTGTGATTTTTGATTTGAGGCTTCGTTTAAAAGATATAACGTGTAAAACTTCTATGATGTCATTTCCGGTTCAGTCAAAACTATTGGGTTGTCCGGAAAGTTCGTGCGTTTTTTTTAATTGTTAATTGGTGGCGCTAGAGTACTAAAAACGTGCAACTTATTATTTAGTTTAGTTGTGACCTTGAAAGATGACACTGTAAACGTCATAAAAATTTATGTTTTGTGAGAATAAAGATTGACAAACTTTGTTAGTTTCGTTTTCGCCATGAGTGTCGATAGAATACATTTGCGCCACACTATGTTATACGAGTTTAAAAAAGGGCTTTCTGCAGTTGATGCAACAAAAAATATATGCGAAGTTTATGGAGATGATGCATTATCTGTACGTACCTGTCAAAAGTGGTTTAAAAAATTTCGAGAAGGAAATTTAAGTCTGGAAGATGAGCCATGTTCAGGACGACCTTCGGTCGTCCTTGACACGGACATTTCCGCACAGCTTGAAAGTAATCCTCGATTAACAACACTGGAACTTGCTGAGATACTTAATGTATTTAAAACAACCATCGATGACCACCTAAAATCAATGGGATGGATCAGCAAGTACGATGTTTGGGTTCCCCATGAACTTACTGAAAAAAATCTGATGTATAGAGTTGCAGCCTGCGTTTCTTTGCTTGGTCGTCTTAAGTTTGAGCCGTTTTTAGAAAGAATTGTGACTGGAGATGAAAAATTGATCCTATATGACAATGTGGAGAGAAAAAAATACTGGTCTAAGCCAAATTTGCCTGCACTTCCAACACCAAAACCAAACATTCACCAACAAAAGGTCATGCTCAGTGTTTGGTGGGATTTTAAAGGAATAATTTTTTACGAGCTGTTAAAAAACAAGGAAACTATCAATGCAGACAAATATTGTAGTCAACTGGACAATTTAAGAAAGGCAATTGTGGAAAAACGACCATCACTAGCGAACAGAAAAGGCGCTATTTTCCACTACGATAATGCTAGGCCGCATGTAGCGATGATGACTCAACAGAAGTTAAAGGAGTTCGGCTGGGAAGTTCTCATTCACCCTCCATATTCGTCAGACATTGCGCCATCGGATTACTATCTCTTTCGATCACTACAAAATTTTCTACAAGGGAAAAAATTTATAAATATTGCTGAAGTCGAAAAACACTTAAAATTATTTTTTGAATCACAACCACCAAAATTTTTTGAAAATGGCATCAAAAAACTACCGACTCGATGGGAAAAGGTTGTAAATTCAGACGGAAATTATTTTACTGAATAAAATTATCTTTAAATTTAAAAATTTTGTTTTATTTGCTTAAAAAAAACGCACGAACTTTCCGGACAACCCAATATTTTTAAAATGTGCTTATTTGTATTTTTTAAATCATCTATAACTTTTAACTACTTAAAAACTATCCTAAAAACATTTAGAGCATCGAGAACAGATTGTTTATTAAAATAGCAACTGTAGCAACCGTAAAATAGCAACAGTAATTACTTAAATAAAATGTAATTATTTTACAAATGTAGCATACTCGTACACAGGATCATTAAATGGTGGCCCTTATTAAGATATAGCACCACCTTCAGATTTTGTCTTTTTAGAGAAACTATAGTTATAATTTAATTTTTATTCCATAATTTTTTAATTTTGAATAACAATAAAAAATTTTGGCTGTTGCAGAAATTTGAGGGTTAGATTTTTCCTAATGATAACCCTACTTATAGGAATCAGTACAGTGGTTCGACTGCAAAAGGGATATCCAGCCAACAATGTTTCACTATTAATATACAGTATATGATTCATACAATTACATGCATACAATTCTTATTCATACATATATACAATTCATTCTTAATTTTTTGTGGCATACCATCAAAGGTTTGGCGGCACACTAGTGTGCCATGGCACAATGATTAAGAACCACTGGTCTAAACTTTTTAAGATAGTTTTTGAGTACTTAACATTTATAGTTAATTTTAAAAGGATAAATAAGCACATTTTAAAAATGGTTTTTGACTGAACCGGAAATGACATCATAGAAGTTTTACACGTTATATCTTTTAAACGAAGCCTCAAATAAAAAAAAACGCAACTAGACTTTTTACTCAGAATTTTATCTTCTACAAGTTTATAAATTTTGGCACAACCTTTTTGCACCACCTTATATATTTTTATATATACTGTAAATTCTTTCACAGAACTGAGAAGAAATGCATGAGATCATCATTGTTCATTTTACACAAAGTGAATGCAATATATTTTTTATTGCAATCTTAATAAGTAACAAATGTATTTTTGTAATAAATTATTTAAAATAATAATAAAGCCATTTTTTTTAAGGTCAACTTCATTTAAAAGCCTTATAAAATATGAAACTTAGAACAGTCTAGCATAAATTTAATAAGTCTGCTTGGTATTTAATGTTTTAAAAGTATATTACAAAATAAAATTTTTGGTGGAAAATTCACTATCTTTTAATTGGATATTTTTTTCAAAGACTGAATATACGATTAATTGTATTATTTATTTTCTCAAAAAGTTCTTGATTTGTATTTTGACTTTGTACATTGTATTTTCCAATTAGAAATAAATATAAACAAAATTTAAGGAATTATTGGCAAATTAAATCTTAAGAAAGGAGATGAAAATCTAAAAAAAAAATTTTACTTACAAGGGGAGGACACAGCTGACCCCCCACCGATTTTGATCCGCTTGCGTATGGTGAAAATACATCAAAAATGAGTGAATATGTGTCCGAGCTTTTCATTGAATATGGCCTTCTAATAGTATTTTTTAATACTTGAAAAATCGAACTTTTGATAATTCAGCTTAAAAGCGATGGATAGATAACAGATCACCAGCTGCACAGATGGCGCATTCGATAAATACGTGACTCGTAATCTGAAGGTAGTGGGTTCGAATCCGGGTTGATGTGCATATTTTTTTATTTTTTTTTCACTAGCATAAATTTAATAAGTCTGCTTGGTATTTAATGTTTTAAAAGTATATTACAAAATAGTGAATTTCCACCAAAAATTTTATCTTTTAATTGGATATTTTTTTCAAAGACTGAATATACAATTAATTGTATTATTTATTTTCTCAAAAAGTTCTTGATTTGTATTTTGACTTTGTACATTGTATTTTCCAATTAGAAATAAATATAAACAAAATTTAAGGAATTATTGGCAAATTAAATCTTAAGAAAGGAGATGAAAATCTAAAAAAAAAATTTTACTTACAAGGGGAGGACACAGCTGACCCCCCACCGATTTTGATCCGCTTGCGTATGGTGAAAATACATCAAAAATGAGTGAATAAGTGTCCGAGCTTTTCATTGAATATGGCCTTCTAATAGTATTTTTTAACACTTGAAAAATCGAACTTTTGATAATTCAGCTTAAAAGCGATGGATAGATA